>JAPMOR010110879.1:54059-70178 GCA_026543865.1 Argiope aurantia | reverse complement strand
TTTATAATAATAATTTAACAGTAAAAAAAAACAGTATTCTATGTGAACAAGATGATCATTAAAGGCAACTACTTTGTAATTTTGCATAATTATAATTAGAAAGTTTACTGACTCTAAGAATTTGACTTCTTTGTGATTAGGCGCTTGATTTTCTATAATTTCTTAGTTTATTACTTAAATATTGTGTCTTTTCAGGGTGTTAATTTAAGTGGTGGTCAAAAACTGCGTGTCAACTTGGCACAAGCAGTGTATCAGGATAAAGACATCTATCTTCTTGATGATCCCTTGAGTGCTGTTGATGTCCATGTTAGAAAATCTTTATTCAATGACGTTATTGGTAATAATGGTTTATTAAAGAATAAGGTATGTTACAAAAATATTATTTTATTAGAATACCGATTACATTTTTTCCTTATCAATCAATAATATTCGTTTAAATATCTTCAGATTAATGTTTGATTTGTAATATAACTCTAATATGTCCAGTAAAATTCTAGTAATCCGGGTTAATTAAAACTAGGCCTACTAAATATGTGAATAATTGTGTAATTGGTAACCAATAAAAAGAAATTTGCTTATAACATATTAATTTGATGATGACAAAAACATGTTTGCATTTTGTACATTTACATACCGTATAAAAATATTTGGGCTTTAATATGTCAGTCAGAGTTTATTGTTTTATCAAAGTCATGGTGATTAATTCATTATCGTCAATAACAACGATGATTTTTATTAATAACTAGACACAATTTCTCCTGTTCTGCATGCATTTATTTGTTCTATTTGTTTGTAAGAAGATGCTTGAAAAACATATTCCTTTTTGTTTAATAGTTTTCGTATTCTATATTCAATTCCTAAAAAGATTTTAGAACCCATAACTGTATTTAATAATGATTAATTAATTGTTACTTTAAAGCTTTAGGATAAACAACAAATTTAGTTTTGTCATTTGACACAGAATAATATAATAAAAAATGAAAATTAACTCATTGTTTCAAGTAAAAGAAAATGCTATTTTGTGAACTCAAGTTAAAAAAAAAACAGTAAAAAATAGGCAGATGATATGCCAATTGGATGCATTAAATTTTTTTTAGGTATTAAAAAACGACAAGATGAAGTCAAATATTTAAAGAAATTTCAACGATTTTAAATGACAGTATTTAATTATTGCATGTGCATGTTAAAATTTCTGTGTGTACTCTATGTATTAAAAGTAAAAATGAAAATGTCTTTAAAACATTTTATCAGTAACATTTAAAGAACTGCGTAAATGATCAAGATAATTTTAAATAGTGAGGTGGCTTGATTGTTTCAACAAAAAATCATAAAATTAACATTGAAATATGATTGAAAATACGGTAAAAATAATATAACAATAAAATTGGTGTCACTATAAAGTTTTTTTTTTTTTTTAATTTTGAGACAAAATAATTTTCGTGTCATGATTTGTTCAGCAATTATGACAGAAAAACGTATAAACTCATTTCATTTTCTTCAGTGAGAAATTTCCAGGTGGAATTATATGCCTGTCTCTAATAGTTTTGAATCAATTAATTAATTATTCATAGTTTAAAGTCAATCAATCAATTAATTAATTAACGATTCATGATAAGAGTAGGCACCATGTATATGTGTAACTGATACATTAAATGATTAGTCACAAACTAACTGTAATAGTTTCATTATCTGTATTTATTTCATTAGTTAATAGTGCCGCATTGAAGCGAGTCAGTAGACTCTCCATGGCCGAATGGTCATAGCACTGATCTCATAATCAAGGGATTGTGAATTCGAACCCTGTGATTCACAGTTTGTGTAAACATTTAATTAATTGATTTTATGTTCCAGAAGATTCTGGACATTTCTTTAGTTTACTAGACAAGTGTTCTGGATTTTTCTTACTGTCTCCAGAAAAGTATTCTGGAACTTTCCCTGCTAATATAAATGCAGAAGATTTGTCAGTCACTGTGTTCTGAGTTCTGAGTTGAGTTAATAAATTAGTTTAGCTCTACTTCTTGTGTGTGTCATTGAGTTCCACACTAAACTACCTACGTGACAATGGTTTCACTAGTTAACTGTAATAGTTTCACTATCTGTATTCATTTTTATTGGGGGAGATTTTGTTTTTGGAATAAATCTTTTGTTTAAAGCAATTTGGGTGCCAGGAATTTAAATTTTTGGATCTTTACTATACTTTTACACAAGATTAAACAGAAACAATAAAATTATTTAAATTTGGCACTACGCCAGCATTTTTACAAGTAACGACCTAGAAAAAATACATCAGGTAAAGCAATTTAAAATTTTAGTCATTATTCCGTATTTGTTGGAAGAGTTTTTAAAATGGAATATTTTTTTAAAACAAATCAAAACTATAACTAGTCTATTTTATTATTTTTAATGACCTTTTGACTTTGAAGAGTAGTTTGAGAAAAATGAAAAGGTTCTTAGACACCTTATAATATCGAATAGGATCACGCAAATCTGGTTTAGTTCATCAGTTGTCGTTAAGGAACCTCCTGATCTTCCTTAAACTGTACAAATATTAAGAATATATGCACAGAATGACACAAACTTTATTTTAATGAAATCTTATATAAAAAAGTGTTATCCAAAAAATAAAGCCCTTGGTAAAAATGTTAATTTTATCCTAATATTTTATTTAATAGGATTTGTATTTTTATTGCAAATTTATTTATTTAGCAACTAAGAAAATTGAAGATTTTTATTGACATTCAATAAACCTTCTAAGCGGCCCAAGGTAGATGCCTAGGCGAAAATCTAACACTGTAACCATCCCAATAATATTATTGCACCACTAGAAAACTGAGAACTAGCTTACTTCTATGCTAGTTTCTTATCCTCGTAGTAAAGTGACTCCTTAGCAAATAATCCATACTGCTACGATTATATTGCTTCCCTGTGCAGTTAATATAGTAGTAAGGAAGAAAATTTTACAGAGAACGAATGCTAAATGGATATCGGGTCGTTGACATCTAGTCTTGGCGACGAATTAGGCGACAAAAATGTAGATTCTCGAATTTGCGAGAATCTTGACAATATCTATTTTAGGATTTGAAATTAGTTGCTCTCTGACGGATTCTTCGTGAACATTCGATGTCTTTTGATAGACTCTATAAAACTAGCTAAGGTGCGCATATAAGTAGACATACTCGAATATATTGGTTTTTCAGTATGTCGATTTCTAGCGAGGTTTTTCTGAGTGATTTGTGGTGCAGGGGTTGTCTAGTAACGATCTGCTGCTTACGTGTAGTTAATTTTCGCAAGTGTTAATTTCGTGTGTGTTTCGCCTATGTTTTACTATTTGTGTTTACGTGATTTATTGTGGAATAAAGCATCATTTTCGAACCTTTTTGGATTTTTTTTTTAGCTTATAGGGAGGGTTTTCCGTAAAAGTATACAATCGTAAAAACAATTCCTTGACTATCTTATACTTGTAAAGTAACTAAATAAGCTACCATCTCAGATATTAAAAAGAAACTGAGAACTATGCAAAGCAGAGACTCCATTATGAATATCTTATGCATGGAATTTTCTAAATAGATATGTCCTGTCGGCAGGGTTAATCATAGCACCTTTATTGTTTTAAAGAGAATCTGAGAACTTATCTTGCCGTTTGAGCAACTTCTCATTTGCATAATTAAGTTCATCCTGCAGGGTTATTTATCATAAATAATTAAATAAATTGCCCACGTCATATCTCTAAAGTGTGATGATGATAAATACTGATGAATACAGAAGTGATTGCTTAATTCAATATTCCATTTGTTTTTATTATTGCTGATAATAATAAAATTCATAAATTTGTTTGCAACTTCCTTCCTTTTTATTACAGTTAAATTTGTCTTGACTATGTAGGTAATGCAAATATTGAATCACATTTATAAAGGGTTAAATTAGAGAGTATGATTACGCATATTCAGTTCAAGTATTGCACTGATCTTCCCAGAAAACTTATTTTGCCTCAACTCATAAGTTTGAATAAGAGGCTGACATCAAGGCATCTGGTGTAAATTTCTTTACATCTTCATGAGATTATTGCCATGAATTTGAAATGTTGCTTCTCAACACTGTATGTCTCCTCGTAAGGAAGGCAATTTTACATATACTCTAACGGATCCAGAAAGCCGATAAAATCGAAGAGTTCGTAATTTACAGGAATCTTAGTGGTAGGTTCATCAGGACATGAGTTTTGATGGTTTTTCTAGAACCTTCTTTGTCCTGCGATGAAAATTACAAAACGCTGGGAGACAGAGCTAAAATCAGTTAATATTGAGTGGAGCACTGAATCAGTAGAGATTTGGCAGTCGAGTTCAGCTCAAGCGAGTAATCAATGCAGAATAGCAGAAGCAAAAATTGAGTTCGAGAGGTGCGAATAGTTAAGTGAAGTCTCTCTTCTGTGGAGTTCTCTCTGAACGTGTTGTACTGTTATGATAGTTTACTATGAATTTATTACTTATGTGCTGCTGCTTACTGTTACTTAGATCTGTTCCTGTGTAAGCAATTTTACATATTACATCATTGATCCCATATTCGTATTTTCGTAGGAAAAAAAAGTTTATATACGTTATTGAGCCTTTTGTACCATTTTCACTGTATGCCAATTTCACTGGATTCATTGATTTTTGTTTTGGATTTTAAATTTCCCAGTAACAATATTGTTTCGGATACTTTCGGTTTCTTTTCCAATTTGTTGGGTGATGAAATAAACAGTCCTTTAGTAGTAAGGACGACGACCTTTATTAAACACGAAGACTCTAATACAAAGACGACAAATACACACCCGAGACGAACACAGACAACACACAACAGCACACTCAAAAAAAAAGTAGCCCACAAGTAGTAATCGGTTGTAAAAACAAATACAGTATATAAAGCGGCCAGAAAGAATTCAGCAGGAGGAGAGAATTTTCGCAGCTTCACTCTACCGTCTCTCCGAACTTCTGGGATTCTCCACTGTCTCCTCTCTTTAGCTGTATCCAACTACCGACTCACTAGTATACGACTGGCTACTCCACACACGATTCGATGCTGCTTTTACAATAATCACCAGGACTAGGAACACAGTTCATTTCAGCAAACGCTTGAGCTCCACACAACTCTTGCTGTCAACCAAACTGATCCAACTATTCGCCGTTGACTCTTTCCAAGATTACGACTCATTTGAGACTGCCAGTCTTTTATAGTTCCCGGGGGCGCTCAGAGAAGGTTCTGGAACAATCAGGCACATCTCGTTTCCTATTGGCTCAAACACTAATATTCTGTAAGTTTCCAGTATAATCTATTTGTCGCCAAAACCGCCAAGTTTGTAGCCAAGCTCTGGGATCACAGACTCGGTACTCAGTATTAACGGAGTAGATCGTAAAATGGTTTTTCCAGTGACTAACCAACCGTGCTGGGAAGCAACATTGCATATTCGTAACAATATTAATAATAATTTCATTTTCAATAATTATTTTGATTTATAATTTCAATTTCTTTAAGATGATGAAAAAAATTTTTTTTCACTTTAGACTAGAATTCTCGTTACTCACGATACATCAGTATTGCCAGATGTAGACTTAATTGTGAGCATGAAGGAAGGAAAAATTGACGAAATGGGTTCTTACAAGGAACTGTTAAACAAGAAGGGCTCGTTTGCCAATTTCGTTGAAGAACACTCCACTCACAAAGCAACTGAAGAAAGTGAAGTGGAAAATGAAATGTAATTTTTAAAATTACTTTAAATATTGGAAATTTTGAACTAGAACCTTTTATCTGCTTTACTTTATTTCATTTAAATGTTTTTTAATCAAATTATGTGTTGACATATTTTAATGTATTTATGTTTTCAAATTAAGTATATCTAGATTGAACTCGAGAGATTCGGCAAAATCGGCTGATATAAGCGAGCATGGCGGTGGCGATCAACTACTTTTAAATGCTGAGAAGTGTGCAGTTGATGAAGAAGAAAAGTATAGATTGACTGATAATGAAAGAATGGAAATAGGAGGAGTATAAGTTTTTGTTTTACTCATTAAAATTTGTGCATTTCTTAAAAGCTGTTTTGTATTCATTGTATTGTTTCCAAGTGAATTTAATAAATTTCCTAAAAAATAAAATTCATTTAGAAATGTGCAGTAATGAAGTATTTTGTTCTAAATTAGCAAAAGTAGTTCATTTCAATCAGCATTATTTAGACTGCAGAATTCTTAATTCTTACTCTTCTCATTAAATTCTTTTTTCATCCATTTTGAATTTCACTTAGCATAAGAATTTTATTAAATACCCTAAATGTCATATTTTTCATTTGGTAACTAAATGAATCCATGACATAGATACATTTTATATCCACTATAATGTTTGTAAAATACTAAGTACAATGAACAGAAATAAATCAAATTTCATTTCGGATGGAATATTTATTTTTTGTTAATCATTGTGAAGTATTAATGGGATTTGACTTTAATCGTAATAAGCATTTAGTACAGAATATCTCATATCACATTTGTTTTCCTTCAAAAAAAGGATTTATTGCTATTGAGATTTCAGTTTCTTTTATTATATTCAAATGCTCAAAATTAAAACACCCCTATTCTTAGCTCTCTATTAAAATACCCCTACTCTGAGTATTCAGCGTAATGGTTCCAAAATTGTTGAACATATTATTCAAGACATGAGAAGACCGATTGCATGAAAAAAAAAACCTAGTTCCAGAAACACCAATAGATCGAGCTGTATAACAAAAACATGCCAGAAAGATGCAAATAATCACATAAAAATAACATATTTGGTATGAAATTTTTCTTTTCTAATTTCTATTACTGAAATGATAAAATAAGAAGATAAAAAAAAACTGAACTGTCATTATAATTGCAATTTCACACTGTAAGCACAAAAATTTGCATACGCCCTTGTTTTGCTGCTACTATTCTAGGCATAAAAGAGATAAAACTGGAAAAATGTTATTCTTATCAGCGATGGCTTCGCACTTTGCTTGTGAAGTTGTTTTGTGAAAACAAAGAAAATGTTTCAGATGCACTTCGAGAGTTTTGTCGGCTTGAAAATTTACGCAAAGGACCAGTAGGTACCAAAACATGCTCGAAAATTTTACTGTACCCCAAATGCAATGACTCAATTACCTTGTCTTGACTCAATTACCTTTCTGCAACATGAAATGCCTCCACACATTGGACTCTGTGTATAGCAGTTTCTTCAGTGACATTTTACTAACGACAGAGTAATTAGCTGTGCAAGCAACCTAAGCATCTCGTTCTACACATCTGAATCCCTGCGATTTCTGGCTTCGGGGATACTTAAAAAATCTTGTTTATCAAGAACATCCGGAAACCTTCGCAGATTTGATAAGCAGTATCACTCTGCATGTGAGAAGCATCTCAATCGACCAATTACGATCCACGGTTGAACAAGCTGGTAAGCATCAATAAGGTCTTCGTGATTGAATGTTTGATACGTTCGAATAAAATGTGTTACAAATGTGTATTTTGAGTCTATCGGTGTTTCTGGAACTGATTTCTTTTTACCAAATCCATCTCCCCATGTTCACCAATTTTGGAGCCTTTTCACTGAGTAGTCCGCTGTATAGAGCACCCAGAGTAGGGATGATTTAATTTTGATCACCTTGTATATAAAGATATATGTAAATTACGACGTTCATTCTATTTTTGTTTGTTTCAGGTTCGTCGACTTGTTTACTTCAATTACGTGAAAAAAATGGGCATTCCTGTGTTTGTAGGTTCTGCCTTGGGATTTATGGCATATGTATCATTTCAAGTGAGTTTCATCTCATTAAGAGTTTTTACTGATATTTATTAAAACAACCAACCTTTATCTCAAGGGAAGTATGAAGAAGGGGTTCTAGCTCAGGTGTCATCCTCGTCATCAGACCACTGTTCAAAATTACGGGTCCGTCCAAAATACCCTAGTGTTGCTTTAAAACAGGACGTTAATATAAGTAAACTAACTCAAGGGAATTTGGATGCTTGTAGGGTTGCAGATTTTAAATTTTATTACATTGAGGTCTGTTTTGAGGTGGATTTTTGTCTAAATAGTTGGCTAAGGTTGATAGATCGAGTAAAGGCAGCAGGACGTCCATTAAAAAAACTAACCAAATAAATTAAGTAAAACATTCGGACTTCCATGACTTATAAAATATTAGGATTTTAATGTGTGTTTACTTTAAATTATTAAATAAATAAAAGTAAAATTTATTTAAAAAAATATTTAACATACTCGAATATTAATTATTAATTTAAGTGATTTTTTAAAAAATATTTATTTGAAGTTGAAGAAAAAGGGAAATGTCATTTTAATTTATTATAATAATTATTAAATGCTTCTATTTGTAACTAGGAAATTGCTGTCTTAATTATGATTATATACATTGTATAGAGAAAGTATAGATGTCTTCAAAAAATTTGAACTCGAGATTTTGTCGAATCTCCAAGTTTTGGACTTCCCTGAGTTCGTAAAACACCATTTTGTAAGATGTCTGTCTGTCTGTATATGACAAAGATAACTCAAAAACGCTTTGAGCTAGACGGCTGAAATTTTGCATACAGTCTTAATACAAACACGATAATTACAAAACGAAGAGAGCTAGATAGATAAAATTCGGTACATATCTATACTGTAGATCAAATCTTGAGCCAAATCCAATTAGAAGCTACTTTAATAGAAAGTTGAATTACATAAGCGCGATAATTCAAAAACACATTGACTTAGATATATCAAATTTGGTATGGGATTTTGTGATTACAAATGTAGTTTTCTGTCAAAATTTTGTTCCAATCAGCTTAAAAAAACATGTGTAAAACACAAATTCTATTCTAGGATACTATTAATTGCATAACGGAATTAATCACCAAATAACTCACCGAGGATGACAGGTTCGATTGCTGTTTTTGTGTGACTATTTTAAGCCAAGTTTTTTCGCACTAGCTTCTGAGGGTAAAGATCCCAGAGCACACGAGGGCATAAGTCTGACTTCAAGCTCAAATGAAGATAGCACACACCCACTCACTCGTCCCAATCCCATTTACAGGCCAGACTTCATTCATGCATTTCATTCACACATCCACAGATCGTAATTTAGACCTGAATCAGAGAATGATCACCTCTGACCAGTACCCCCAATGGTATTACTCTCGACATGGAGGACTTTGTGACCACGACAGATTTATACGTGCGCCAGCCACCACATACACGGAGAATCTTCAACCGGCGTTGTTCGAACTCACAACATAACCAACGCTCTACCAATCAAGCTATCCCGGCCTTACACCCAGGATCAATTCAGTAAAAATATTAAATTCGCGCCAAAAGTTAATATTCCGTAACTATTGTACTCCAACGTTTTATAAGGCGTTTCTGGCATAGCACATTTATTAGAGAGTATACGAGAAAGTTTTAGGGAGACCACTTCCGCTTGTTTCAGTTTGTATTTAGTCGAGTTGAATATATTTTTTTAAAAAATAAATATATTATTTTTATATATGTCTGGTATTTAAATGATCAAAATTCTTATATTTATAATTCATGATAATTAAATATCAGTTATTTATAACAATTTTTAAGAAATGATAACTGACTGTTCAGATTCCTAAGCTTCCAAATTTTTACTGTCTTAAATGATTTATTTAATCATTATAATTCAACTTTTTTGAAAGATAAGGAAAGCTTAGCTATAATAAAATTATGTAGTAAATATTGACATTTATTTAAGATTTATCAAATTATACAAGAAGGGGGAATTGGTCAAAGAAATATTACAGTGTTGTCACAGTTTGAAATTATTCGTTGATTGGCCAGATTTCAATTTAGATGGTACAAATATATATTATTGCAAATACAGAGTTAGCAAGAGATAAGTTACCCACTTCAGAGGGATCTAAAATGCTTTCTATTAATCCAAATGAGATAAAATTTGAACTACAGATTATTGAGATGATGCGCTTTATTATTAAATAAAAAATAGTATAAAAATGCACCGTTAGGTGGCGTTGTAATACACATAAAACCGTTTAATATGGTTTATAATTGTTAAATAAAGAAAAATTAAAATTGCTCAATATTAGGGATTGCAATATCGGACCAAAAGTTCAATACCGGTATTCGGTATTTTTTAGATCTTAATACCGGGATACCGGTTTTAATTTCGGTATTAGAAATTTCAGGAAAAGAAAGAAGACACGGGTGTTTCTTTGTTTTATTTACCAGTTTTATTAGAGAATGTAAATATCACAAAAATAATTTGTAACTTATAAATTATAACAATATATAAAGAATCACAAAAAAGTAAAGGAACATCTTCTTTATTTCAATCACAAAAAAATGTTGTTGTTTCTGATCCAAGGTTGTATAGAGTGTTCAGAGGAGAGCCTGGCAATAATAATGTTTAGATAAACAAAAAAAGTGTTAACATCACTATTCAGTGTTAATATCATTTATTGATCTTAAAAACACAATGCATGAATTGTACTGTCATTAAGTCTGGGATGTAATTTTGTGCAAAAATTATCAGCTGTCGAAAACGCTCTTTCAGCATCTACGCTATTTGGTGGTACTGTTAGCAATGCGCGATATACTTTTTCCAAATATTTACCTCTAAATACCTCATCTTCAAATAAATTTACTCGTCGGATGGTTTTGGATATAGCTGATATCTGTATTGTATTTTGGTTTGTTGAAATTTTTTTTATCGCTAATTAAAATTTTTCTTCAAGAGAAAATTCCTTTCACATCAGTGCCAACATAATCTCTGATAACTGTACCGAATTCTTCTGAATGTGGATAGGTTTGTTGGTAAAAAACATAGGGTTGGGGGTAACCGATATAATGCCTCAACTACCAGTTTTAATATTAAATTTATATTAAGTTATAACAACCTGTTCTGGATATCAAATCAAATTCACTATATGAAAAATTCGTTTGCTGGTTTAAGTCGATTATTGCTTTTTGGATTGGATTTCTCAGACAGTATTTTATCTCTTCTCTTGATTGTACGATGCAACTTTGTATTCACAGTCTAATTAATTTCGTCCGTTAGAGAGACATAAAAACAAAAACGTATACTATTGTGCTATGTTGGCGATCCCTGTACAATTTAAACAATTACAAGACAATTAAAACAATTTCTAGCAAATACCGAAAAATCGGTATTTAAACTTGTGAACACCGGTATTACAAAATTGTACAAATGGCTCAAAATACCGGTATCCCGGTATTGCAATTCCTACTCAATATGTCCTCCTTCGTTTTCAACAATATTCTCTAATCGGAGAACCATATTTTCTAGAGATGACCGAAGTGAGTCTGCCGGAATATTAGGAATAGGGCGCCGAATGTTGTCTTTCAGATTTGGTAGAGATGATGACTTTTGACGGTAGATATTGTCCTTCAAATAACCCCGCAACCAAAAGTCGCAAGGGCTGATGTCCGGCTAGCGAGGAGGCCATGCTATTGGGAAATGACAGCTGATAACTTGTACTTCTGTGAAATGCTGTATTATCAATTGCTTTACACGACGATCAATATAAGGTGGTGCATCATCCTGCATGGAAATGATGTCTTGAAAGCATCCACGTTGTAGAAGAGTTAGGATTGCAAAATACCTCAGCATACCATGTTACCGTTGTCCTGTGATGGAACAAGTTTGGATTCCATTTGAAGTTATCTCTGCAAAGAAATATGGTCCAATGATAATAGTAGCTGTAAAACCATACCATACTGTCACTTTTTCAGGATGCAAGGGTTGTTCCTGGATAACGTGAGGGTTTTCCTTTGCGCAAATTCGACAGTTGTAGGTGTTAACTTGCCCATTGAGGCAAAAGTGGGCCTCATCACTCCACAAAATGTTCTATGGCCAAGTTGTGTATCAACCACCATTCGAGCAAGGAATTGAAGTGCAAAAGTTTTATGTACCTCTAAGTCTCCGTCCTGCTACAGGTGCACAGACTTAATTTTATGTAGATAAAAATGCAAACTCTGCCGTACGATTTTTCGTACAGTTGACTACGGCATACCCAGAACACGGAAAACAACTGGCAAACTCACACTATTATGCGGCGACTGACTATTGGCTTCAAGGAGCGAGGTCGTAACATTTTCGACGCTGGAAGACGGGATTTTTTTTCGCCCTCTACCTGGAGGAATGACAAGTTGCCCAGTTTTTCCAAATTTCTGCTTCATCTTGCGTATGGAACCTGGAGACAGTGGACCTCTTCGTATCTGCTTCATACGACGAAATTGCTTTAGAGCTGCAACGGAGTTTTTTTGGTTCTGGTAGAACGATTTCACCAGTAGCGCTTTTTCTTGTAACGTAGACATGACGAACAGAGAAGAAACTAAAGTTCGTGCAGAATCCACTTTCTGTTTATCCAAAGAAAAATGGTAATAGACATGCGCTGTAACTCAAATTATGTTTCACATTTTCAATATATGCAAATAAATGTCATTTGTGTTACAGCGCCATCAACTGACTTATCGTCGATTGCAACAAAGCTTTTATACAAATTTATTTGAAAAAAGAAGAAATTTTGCTACGCCTTCGCCAAATATATCGCCAAATTTAATGATCAAAATTCTCTTAATTTATAACATTCATAACAATATATAGACATTTCTATACGATTATGCTTCTTGCCCAAATTATGTACAATTCGGTGTTAATAGCGCCCAAAAAGCTCCAAAAAAATTTCGCCAAATTATAAAAATATACTCAAATGCGAAAATATATATATTATTTGCCAATGGATTCTAAAACCCTCCACGCTTTTGCACATGCGTTAGAATGGGTTAAATTCAGTAAAATAGAGGTGAGAAGAAAGAGGAAAGAAGGAAATGTTTATATTTAACAATAAAGTAAATTCCGGAAATGGCGCACAACCTTCCGTGTGTCACCCTTTAGTGAGATAGAACCGCCGAAAAGTGGTCGTCTCAGAATATATACACACAAAAAAAAAATCACCAAATCGATTGGAATTATCAGATTGGAGAAATTTTTTTCGCCGTTACAACCGAGAAGTGCCATTTATTATACAGTAACATGAATATGTGACAGAAATGCTTATTTCAATATTTTCTTCATTTGATCATAGTGTTTGTTTATGCTATTTGGACATTAATGATGATATGATTCTTTTAACTTAGGCATGTGGAAATGTATGGTTAAGTAAATGGAGTTCTGATGCCACTAAAAATGGGACTATTAATAATTCACACACTATTTGGAGATTATCCATTTATGGAACTCTCGGTCTTGCACAAGGTATGATGTTATGGACATTTTTCTTTTATTATTCTGAATAATTGGTTAAAAATATTTACTAAGGTATAAAAAGTTACATGCTTTTTGTAATAGTAAATTCAACACTAATCGATATAGTCAATTAACTCTTCCCATATAGATTTGAGTTGTGAGCGACCTTTAAATGTTATACTGTTGCAAGTAACTTTAATAAAAGTTTGAAATTGTAATTAATGCTGAAATTCAATTCAGTTCAATTTAGCTTAATCCCTATGTTTAATTTGGATCCAAAGAATTCATATCAAAATCCTAATTTTGCATTTATATATTTGTTAGCAGAATTTTTATATTATTCATTTATATTTACTGATGAAACTCGAATACTGTTCATCTTATTTTGATGCAATTTGCAGCTATATCTTGTGTTTTGGGAGGCATTTTTCTTGTTTTTAGCGTCACAAGAGCCTCGGAGAGGTATCACAGGTTCATGCTGGATAGTGTTTTGAAATCTCCAATGTCATTTTTTGATACCACTCCTGTAGGAAGAGTTATTAACAGGTAAGCACACTGCGATTGCTTAGAATAATTTACGAATTTTTATCTAATGATGAATTTATTGCATACTAATCACCTTTTAACGACTATCTGGTTCACCGGGGATATTGGTTATGTTTAATTCGTTTAGATATAATTCTACATCACTGGTTCTGTTAAATTATCGGACATTAGCCATGTTATTTTAATAGTTTAATATGCACTCCATTTACTATAGTGCATATCTACAAATTTTTTGTCAAGGCTGTTGGATTAGGTGTAAATTTTAAGGATCTATCATATAATAGATCAACAATATCTTCAACGAAAGGCAGATTTAAAAATATCGCTGCCCACTTTGGTTTGTTTTATTATCAGATGGTAAAATCACAATTTATGTTTTGGCATTAAAAAGCTCAGACATTTAGTGGCCATTTGATTATCATATTAATTTTGTTGAAATTATGAAAAACCATCAATATCTCTCTTGTAATATAACTATAAATTTCTCTCTTTATATTATAATATTCTTTATGTTATAAATAAAATTCTAAAATAAGTATTATAGATTTAAAATCATGCATATCGAAAGAAAATATCTTGTAAGTTATTAAAATGCTTTTTAATCAGAAATTTTACTTTACATTTAACCTATGAAATCTTATGAATAGAGAATTAAAAGTTTAATGAACAATTAATGTTTGATCATCTGTATTAGTTAATTGCAGTACATTCTGTAATCGATCACCTGTTTTTTATAAAGATTTTGCAATTAAACGAATTAAGTGTTTTTATAATGATGCTCAATTATGAGTTTGAAAACTACAAAACAGTATAGGGCATTTTGATACGTATTTTTTCCCTGCAATTCATTGTTACCTTTTCAGAATCGGTTATAAAAAACATTTTTGTGCCATGTACATTAATATTTTATAAATATTATTTTAAACCTCTAATATTGCTTCTCAGAGCAGTGTGTTCCATTGCAAGAAAGACAGTTTTACGGACAACTCTACTGGAACTAAACGAATGTCTGATCAATGACTCCTGGGTTTGCTACCATTTGACGATTTGGCTGCGAAATGAAAGTTTCTAGAATCTCCAGAATTTCGGCGATAGGAACAATAGGAGGTGAATTATGTCGATCCTTTGAGAAATTTTTGTACTCTCTTTCCGAAGCTATAAACACCGGCATATCAAGCAACAGTCACCCGTATAGATAGTCAGCGAAAGATCAATTGGATCAGTGCAGCGATGCGCAAGCGTTGAGTGGAACTCAAGCGATTTAATGAATGATTTTGAGAATGAGCAAGATTCGAATCTTGTTGAATCAGCATCGAGGGGTGTGTTGAGTAATCAATCGTATAGTAATGAGTCGATAATTAAGTACAAATGAAGCGAGAAGACAGTGGAGAATTGCAGACGTTTGGAGGAGCCATCGTGAATGGTTAATCGCGTTAGAAGTCTCCCCTTCTGCTCAGTTTTGTCTGACCCCTTTCTGTGCTGCTGTGATTGTTTGCTACCGATTGACTACTAGTGTGCTGTTGTATTGTAAATGTTGTTCTTATATACTCTCAGCTGTGTGTTTTTTTTCTTCTTTTTTTCGTCTGTGTACTCGTGTCTTTGTGTTAATAAACGTCGTTATTTATTATGTAGCATATTGACTATTTCACCCACCCACTACATCGAACCTGATGGATTTACGGAATTTTGTGGATTATTTTCCAGAACAGTAGTTAATGTTGATTGATCTATTGGTGTTCCCTGAAAGCTTAAGATCCCATCACTAGTATTTATTCATGAAATAAAATTTAGTAATGGGATCGTAAATTTCGTGTTTTATTTACATTTTTTCAGTTGAATCGTTTTAAAAAGCGAACCGATATCTACATTGTTTTAATTGTTTATATTCATGCTTATTAATTCATTATATTCATGTAGTTGGAAGCTGTAGCCAATATTTTCTTTCGGCTTTTTTCTCATTTTGACCCTGGTATTGCATTTTTTTCTGTTAATAAATCAGTATTTGTTCCAATTCGATTTTAGTGATTAGTTTAGTGTTTATGAACATTATGCTTATAGTAGATTCTACTATAAGGAGACAAAGAGAGAAAATAACACATTGGAGGCTAGACAAAGATCAAATCAAGACAAATCTGATATGAGATATTGTTAATACGATATCAATCTGTCCAGACAAGTACAGCTTCTAACAAAATAAAGATAGATAAATCGTGCTAAAACATTATCATGCTACAATATTTTAGTGTAAAATGACGAATATATATATATATATATATATATATATATATATA
>JAPMOR010110879.1:0-53959 GCA_026543865.1 Argiope aurantia | reverse complement strand
ATATATATATATATATATATATATATATATATATATATATTGGAAAGATTGTAGAATTAGGCAACTATTTTCTGTTATTTATCCATTGCAACTGTCTCATCACTGTTTCATTCTGTTCTCGTTTCTGTTTAAATTTAACAGTTTTTGTTTTTGTTGTTGAGTATTTTTTTTTTTGTAACAAACGTATTATTAAGCATTTAATGTTATTATTTTTTTTTAAATAAAGATTGGTGTTTCTTTAATGCAGCGTTTCTCAACCTTTCAGTATTCGTGGCCCAGTTTTCCATCATAATTTTCATCGCGCCACACGCTTACAATAAAATATATACAACAATAATGTATATTGAGTATTTTGGATTCTGTTTTTAAATTATTTTTAACTAACTGCCAAAACAAGAGTAAAAGCGAGCTAACGTTGGCGAGAAGCCACATCTTGCATTTTGGACAAGCGGGCGGTGAACAGATGAAGCGAATGAAAGCTGAGAAAATTTAAATATTATATTTGAAATGAAAGCCAAACAGGGAGATAACGTTAAAAGAATATGAAAGTAGAAAAATTCGTTAATGAAAGTTAACCTAAATGAGGTGAGCTAAATTTAGAAATTTTGAATACATTTTTTCGAATAATAAAAGAAATAAAACAGAAGCATGACTAAACAAAAGAGGAAAAAATAAGTAATGTTTGTGGAAGGGAATCCACACGACCAATGCCGTCTCGAGCATGCGCGGAGCAAATGTTCTCATAGGAAGAAGGAAAATGTTCGATTACGCAAGTTTCAATTCCAGCCAGTCTTATTCGAATCGATTCTTTTATAGCTATCGGATCTATCGTAAATTTGTATGTTATATGGGTTTTTGTGTTAATTGCAATTCACCATATTAAATATTCACGGCAGCAGATTTATGCAGACTCATGAATAAATTTTTAAGCGGAAGTAAGCACGCATTAGACAGTAGTCAAGCATCAACAAGTACACAGATGAGCGTGGCTCCGAAAATAAAATCAAGTAAATATTCTCAAGAATACTTAAATTTTGGGTTTACTAGTGCTGAAGTAAATGAAGTAGAAAGGCCCTTGTGTATCATTTGCTCAAAAATGTTGGCCGCAGACTGCATGAAACCTAATAAACTTAAACGACATTTGGAAGCGCTTCATAGTGAGTACGTCAACAAACCCAGAAAATTCTTCGAATTAAAATTAAAATCATATAAAAACCAAAAATCATTTTTTAAGGAAACTTTGTCTGTGAATAAAAAAGCTTTCATTGCATCTTACAAAGTTCATATAAAATAGCCAGATGTAAAAACCCTCACAACATTGTTGGAGATCTTATTTTGCCAGCAGAAATTGAGATTGTAGAAACTACGTTGGGAGATAATTTTTCACAGCTATTGCAGTGCATATCTCTTTCAAATGATACTGTTGCTTGTCGAATTGGCGATATAGCTGAAGATGTACAGTGTCAGCTTTTCTCGAAATTGCGAGATAAATTGTTTTCAATACAGCTTGACGAAGCAACAAATTGTAATAAAGATGCTCAGTTAATTGCCTATGTTCGAATTTGTGATAATATATCAGTAGTAGAAGAACTTTTCTGCAAACCAATAGAACTCAAAACATCAGCGCTAGCATTATTTGCTATTTTAAATTATTTTATGAACAAGGCAAACATAGAATGGGAAAATTGCGTCAGAATATACATCGATGGTGCTCGTTCAATGTCGGAAGATTCCAAGGTATACAAGCACTTGTAAAACAAAAATTGCCTCAGTGCACACATTGCATGTTCCGCAGAAAAGCGTTGGCTTCGAAAGAAATGAGTCCTGGTTTGAATATTGTGTTAACTACGGTTGTAACCGTAGTTTATTATAAAACAATGAGACCCCTGAAATCGGGAATCGTTTCCGCACTTTGTAAAGACATGGGTTCATTACATTCAGCATTACTATTTTTTTGCGAGGAAAGATGGTCATCACGTGGGAAATTTTTGCAATGTGTTTATGAATTAAGAGAAGAAATCGCCATTTTCCTAGAAGAAGATTACAGACAAGAGTGTGGTTTAATTTTCGCGATGGTTTATTTGTGATGAAATTGAGCTACTTGGTCGACATATTGGAGAAATTAAATAACTTGAATCTTCAACTCCAAGGAGCAAATACACATATATTCGATACGAGTGATAAAGTTAACGCTTTTAATAGAAAATTGGAATTGTGGAGCAGAAATTTAAAGCAAAAAAACCTAACGATGTTTGCAAATATGGATGATTGCACTAAAACTTATAAGGCTGAAGAAGAACATGTAAAAGTTGTTTTTGTAACCATTGAAAATCATTTAGCCATGCTGGCAAAGAATTTTAAAAAGTATTTTCGTGCTGACGACAAACTGATAGCAAGTTACGAGTGGATTAGGGATTCATTTCATAAGATTCCCGAAGGACTCTCAATTGATGAGGAAGAAAAATTCATAGATATCACGACAAGTGGCGAAACTAAAAGAAAGTTTAGTAACAAACCTCTATTTGAATTTTGGGCATGAGTAAGGATGATTTTTCTGCACTAAAAACAAGGATATTTCATATTCTATTACCATTCAACATCCTACTTTGTGAAACTGGATTTTCTGCTGTGGCTTCTTTGAAGACAAAATATAGAAACAGAACTGAGAGCGGCTATTTCTAATACTAAGACTTCCTTCGAAAAACTTTGCTCTGCAAGATAGGCTCACGGAAGTCACTAATAATTATTAAATTTGTTTTTAATTTAATATGTTTTGATTAAGTAAGTTTTGATTTAGTAAGTTGTTTTACTTTAACAAGTTATTAAATATGTCAAAATGTATTTTGTTTGCTATGTGTATATATGACTTCCTTTCAGTCAGTAAATCCATTTTTTTTAAATAATATTTTTCTTTTGGATATTCTCGCCCCCCCTCTAGTGTGCTCGCGCCCCCCTAGGGAGGCGCCCCACAGGTTGAGAATCGCTGCTTTAATGAATAGTTGAAAGGGATTTATTGGCATTAAAAGCTCTGATTAATCAAAGAAATTGCGGTGAAATAAGTATTGTCACTTTACTTTGTTGAATTCATTTTCAAAATGTGAATGATTCTTTAAAAATTTATTACAGCCAACTACCTAATATATAGATGACGAAACACAGCAGAAACATGAACAAGCAATACTTGGCAACACAGTGAACAAATATCAGCCCAAAATTTCTACTCGGTAGTAAACAACCACGATAGCACACAAAACTGCCAGACAGAATTCAGCAGGAAGAGGTAATTCACTTAAATATTCGCTAAGGTCTCTTTAAACGCTTGCTATTCTCCACTCTCTCCTCGCTTTACTGTACTCAAATGCCGCTTCACTACTATATGACTGGCTACTCCACACATGACTCAATGCTGCTTCAATACTTGTCTTCAAGACTCATTCACGGCTTAACCCTCAATGTACTAATCGCTTAAGCGCCACTTAACGCTTGCCCTTCGCTGGATTGATCCAACTGACTCGGGGCTGACTATTCATACGACTCAACACGCCATGATTCTAGTTCCGTCTGCCGCCTTTTGTAGCAAGAGACAGAAGTTCTCGAAGAATCCATAATTATCCGTCTATTTGTCCTATCTCAAAAATTCCTAAAGATTCCAGTATCAACCATTTTATCCCCAAATTCGTCGAGCAGGCCCGAGATCATTGATTCAACATCTACTCAGCATCCATTAGAGTTGTACGTAAAACTGTCTTTCTTACAACGAAACTACCTGTGACTGGGAAGCAACATTACAGATTCCTAGCAGTATATATGATATTTTTTTTAGTATGGCAAAAGAGATGGGTATATTATAGAGGTTTTTATGCAAATTTTCAATTTATAGAAGCATGTTAAATAGCAATAAATATAAAAATTCTTAATTAAGGGGCATTTTTCAGTTTTAAAATATAAATTATAAATTAATTTTAATTGTATTTATGTATTCACTTATTGCAGATTTACAACAGATATGGAAATTCTGGACAATCAGATATTTTATCAACTTGAAGGATGGTTAAATTGCATATTTAGCATTATTTCTTCGTTTATTATAATCGGAATGAATGTGCCAATCTTCTTAACGTGTCTGCTACCATTAGGGCTGCTATACTATCTTATACTGGTTGGGTTTTTTTCTTTTTACTTGTTTTTCTTTAGCTCAATTTTTTTTTCTTACCTTGATTTTTCACTTATTTCTTGCAATATGATATAGTTTTTTTTTTAATTTTATACCCTTATGCATTCTAGAAGACAATAAATTGAAGCAATATTTTAGAACTTAATTATGAATTAATCGATTATTCAATTAATTTTTTTAATAGTGCCATCTGGTAGGAGAATTTGAGAAAAAAAATTGCTTTTAAGGTTTTAAAATATTTATTATGATAAATTCTGAGATATTTTTAAAAACAAGAAATAAAAAAATAATAATGATGAATTTTAAAAACATGCTTATTTTAGTGTATATTAGAATATAAGAAATGATTCCTTTAAATCAAAAGTAGGGATATTTTTCATAATAGCGATAGGCATTAAAATAAAGAAATTAAGCCATATTGAATATGATGGCAAAGAAATTCCCAAAATATTCATTATAAATTTAGATATATTTTAATTTTAATAATTCAAATTCATTTAAAGAATTTTTATCCAGTTTTATGATTTTGATATAATTTTTGTAATTTTGGGAAAAACTTTACTTTTTTTAGTACCTTAATGAAAGTATGTTTTTTAAAGTTTTTATTTTCATTATGAATACATATTTATGTAGTCTAACCTACCAATTATCTTCATTATTGTGTATTATAATTTGTTGTGAGATTTATAACCAGTATATTATTGCTAGTTTATATGAACAAAATTCTTTGACACCTTACATTCTAAATATTATTAAATTCTTAAAAACAATATTTTGCTTCTAATTTTCTATGCTTTTTAAATGTTGTGGAGGTTTAATAGATATTTTTTATACATCTGCGTTAATTTGCTGTTTTCTCAAAACCTTTTGTCATTTGAAATTTATTTCAATATGCCATTATGATGCTTATTGTATATCAAGCTTGCCACTAGGGTACAATGGGTTAGATGATAAATTAATTAATTTATCACTGTTAAAGAGATTACTAAGTTATCACATTTTAAATAATAAGTCGTCTTATTTATTAGTGATAAAGTTTATTCATTTAAGCCACGATAAATAAAATTGAGAAAGATTGTAGAATTTTGTGATTATTGTATGTAATAAAATCTCAACAAGATTTTCTTAATACTGGTTTGAATATTAATTTGAATTTGGTAGAAAAAAAACATTTTTTTAAATTTATTGCTAACCAAAAAGTTTTAATTACTTCTCATTAATTATTATAAATATATATATTACCCTAGAAACTACATTTAAGTATATTCAGGCAAATACGAAGGTTAGAATCTACTGGGCGTTCTCCCATTTACAGCCTTTTCATGGAGGCCATACAAGGTGTCTCTTCTATATCTGCATATGGTGTTAAAAAGGACTTTATTCAAACATTCGAAGAAAGATTGGACAGATGTTTCGTATGCACATTTAACAGTTTTGTTTGCAACAGGTAAATTATTTTTGGGTATAGTAAATTGTATTGTTATTAATTTGTTAATCAAGGCTGGGTTATTAAATGGACAATGTAATTAGCTGCCATATGAAGGCCTAAAATTTTAGAATTAAAAATGTTGCAAAAAGAAAAAAAAACATTCTTGGGTAATAATACATACAAATGTTATCGAAAAAAAAAGAAAGAAACCACTGCAAAATTTTGCTTGATTTTTAATTTATTAAAATTCGAAGAAAAAACCAGCGGGGATGGTCTTTCCAAAACTTGCTCGCATATTTTCTAATAAAAGTATTGTACAATAGAACGCCTTGAATGGCATTGGTGTACAACAGTCACGAAATATTAAATTTTGTGCTTGATTTTAGCATTTTTACTGCATCTGTCGTGTCCTCGTTGGCGAGTTATTTAGCGATTAAGCCCTGGCATGTGGTTAATAAATCCGAAAATCGAATCTATATTTAAGATGCGCTTTTTCCCAATAGATTGGAACAAAAATTTGTTAAAGGGCTACACTTGTAATCACAAAATAACATACTAAATTTAATGCATTTAACTCGTTGCGTGTATATGTTTTTAAAAGTATAGTCCGATAGAAGGTCAATCCCTCCTTGGATTTTTCTCAAATTTGCTTCGTGTCTATACTGTAGATGTTAAGTGTGTGTGCCGAATTTCATCCATATAGCTCTCTTCGTTTTGTAGTTATCGTGTTTACTTATTTGGACTGGCGGACAGATAGACTTTCTCTGAAAGGATTTTGCTCAAAATTTGATAGAAACCTACAGGTCTTTTCTGAAGACGATATGCCAAATTTCCTCCGTTAACTCTGGTCGCTTTTGAGTTATCTTTGTCACACATGGTCATTTTCCTAAAGAGTGTTTTTCGAACTTAGGGAGGTTTAAAACGTGAATATTAGTTCGAATTTTTTGGCGATTCCTGTATTGTACTTCCTATATACGTCGTATACAAGAAAGTAAAAAATCTCACTGAAATTAACATTCTTAACGGAGACGATGCATAACACAGACAATAAAATTTAGGCATATGCTTTTGTATGATTGAATAGACAATAATTGATATAATATCCTCACTTCATTTTTTGTGAATTATTTTGATTACTAAATTTTGAAATGACTATGGATAGCTTGAAAACTGCAAACCGAGAAAGTGTCGAATTCTTCATTCATGTAATTTCATTCTTCATTTAAATGTATCATGCCTGGGAACATTGATATGCAGTAAGTTATACGTGAAAAAGCCATTAGGGAAAAATCCTGATAAAAATATTAATTGAATGCCAAAAATACTTAAATTGTGTAGACTCGCGATGAAGGTTGTTAATACGAAGAATTATTAAATATATTTTCTCCAAAATCCTGTATATTTCCGAATATAAGTTGTTCATTTTATAAGCCAAGAGATTGGATTTTTCCCCTCTTACTCAAACCAAAACCCTTACATAAGGCAAAATAAAAAATAAAAAAATTATAAAAAAACTTGTGGCTTACAAATATATCACCATAAGAATGAAAGTATTCCCAAGAAGATAAAATTTGATGAAAATTTTCCAGTAATGATGTAAAGTAAAACGCCAGACGCCAATAACGATATTTTTAATTCTTGAAATTTTTTCTGAAGTTAATTTTTTTTCTTTTATTTGCTGTTTTGTATACGATGTGTTGTATCGTATACAAAACAGCAAATAAAAGAATACTGTGCTAGTCTTATTTTTTGTGCCATTTTATTTTTTGTTTGAAAAAAGATTGTCGGTCAAATTTCAGGCTTCAGTTTTTTTGCGTTTTTGTATTTTTCGCAGCTTGTTTTTTTTTCGTAGCTACAGTTTTCTGCATTTTGTACCGAGAGCGATTTTCCCAACACTGCATTAATAAACAATTTCGGAAGTAAGACAGCTGATTTTGACAAAAAAAAGGAAGTCATTTCAACAATTCAAATAATTCAAATCATTTTTTTCTTAAACTTAAAAAAATTCACTTTAGAAATAAAAATGCTACATTTGACGGTATTTATCGAGTTATCTCTTGCCTAGCTCAAAAAATATCCAAATATACTCTTCACTTTATTAATTTGATAAATATCTCTACATTTTTTTTCTAGATTAGCGGATTTATATATATAAGAGCCGACCTTCATAATTCAGATTTTAAAAAGTTCCAAAAATTATTAGCTTATACATGGATATGTACATTATATCTTTACCAACTTTGGTAGCTCTGATCTAACAGTCTGCAGTACTATGAAGCACTAAGAAATGCGTACATGTTTGACGCACATTGTTTTCTTCTAATTACAAATAACAAAATAATTATATTTAAATTATACAGATGTATATAATTATAAATCAATCAATTAATGCTGTTTCACTTATCCTCATTTCAGATGGCTCGCCTTTTGTTTAAATACTCTTGGAAGTTCCATTGTATTCGTTACAACTATTTTAGCCATTCAGAATCGAGAAGCTCTGAATCCTGCTGTTGTGGGCCTGATTATAACATATTCCTTTGTAGTAAGGAATTTTATTATGAATTTCTTTCAAGATATCATTTCATTTTAACCTTATATTAAATATTATATACAGTCTTAGATGACTGATGAAATAGTGTATATGAATCTAAAATAATATTATTAAACTGTGTTTTATATTATTAATTCATTTTTAAAAATCCATTTTTTTCATCTCTGTTAGCTGGCTGATTAAATTATGACTTTCTTTGTGATTTTGGAAATTGCCAAGATTACAATTTTATAAAAGTACAGTACACTCCTGAGTATCCGGTTCGCGACTATCCAGTTTCCGTACTATCCGGCCTAGTTTTCTTTAATTATAATTAAATGAGGAAGGAAAGGCGCCTATTAAGTCATCTTTTAAAGACTTTTTCAAAATCTAAGTTTTGATTCTTATTTTAGGGTTACCTTTTCATATCGGTGTAATCATTTATCAGTGATAAATAAAATCAATTTGAGACAATTTTCTTAAGAATTAGGTCTACGATTTACTTGTTTCCTGCATTTAAATTGGACATTACAGAATTTATGTTAAAACGTGAGCAGTTTATATCCTTTAACTTACATTTTCTCTAATAAATTCTTGAAACGTACAGTGCCGTATAAAAACGTATGTAAATTACCAGTACAGTACTTCTATTTGAACTCGACACGTTACCGGCAACTGCTTCTACGATTCACCGGGCCGCAGCTGCGTTCACATTAAGATAAATGGAGAGCTTAGTGATCAATAAGAAATGTGAAAATGCATATTATAACAGTGAGTTTCGGTTAAAAACTTTGTCTTCTGGTATTGGTGGGCAAAGAAAGGAATTCATAGAACTCTGGCCTATCCGGCTTTTTTGTTATACAGCCAGTCTTTCCGCCACATTAGGACGGATACTTCGGAGTGCACTGTGCATTTATTAAGTGATCATTAAAACAGCATTCTTGGAATAAAAATTTCAAACTTATTGAAATGGATCATCGGATTTTTAATGAAATTGGTCTGTTTTATAGAAAATTCCTTTAAATGCTTTTTTTTTGCTGTTTTAAATTAATGGAATTTAATTTTCAGTAAATATCTATAGTATTTACTGAAAAGATGTATTTGGAAAAAATGATTTTAAGAAAGATTATTTTTTTTATTCTACCATCAATTTGTTTGAGCTATTGCATGATATATTATACTGTATTAACTGATAATTAATAATTAGTTGTTACGGAAAAATCCGTATTACGGATCTGTAATATTGTTACGGAAAAATCCAATACATTCCTATGAGAGTACAGTGAAAAAATCTAACAGCCTCAGTAAGGAATATAAACGTTTTAATCTACATTTAATACCCAATAGCAAAATACAGCCCAAGCAAGCATAAGAAATGTGCTTGCAATATTACAAAAATACCATATCACTATTAAAAAAAAGCAACAGTATAAAGACTGAGACAGAATTTTCTAGCAATCAACACTCCAAAGAGACAATTCACTCAATTCGATTAGTGTTAACTCGGCTGAACTCAACTCTTCTACTACTAACTCCCTCTCATTTATCGTCTCTGTTTTTTATAATTCCCGCGAGAGCGCATAGAATGTTCTAGAACAAACGGTGGATTTCTTGTGCTAATAAAGATATCAAAATTCGAGTAGTTTTAGGAATTTTTATATTTGTCGCCGAATGTTCGCCAAGAATCATTAACTAGCATCCACTCAGTATCTATTCGAGCTGTATGTAAAACTCTCTTCCTTACCACGAATTTATGTGCGCAGGAAAGCAATGTTATAAATTCGTAACGCTACTTTATAACTTGTGTTTTCATTAGAGTCTCTACACATAGATATTCCAGTTAAGTGTTTTCAAATGTTTACCCTTTTCCATCTCAGTTTTTTTATACTTATTTAAAGGTAACAGATGCACTACGATGGTTTGTTAGAATTAATTCTGAACTGGAAAATAAATCCATATCAATCGAGCGAATTGAGGAGTATTGCAATTTGAAGCCAGAGGTATGTATTTTCTTATGTTTCCTGTGTATTTTACTTTCCTAAATATGTAGTATAGAGAAAGTATAGTAATCATCAAAAAATTCGGACTCGAGATTTTGACGAATCTCTACGTTTTAGACCAACCTGAATTCGCGCAAAACACATTTTTAGAAAATGTTCGTCTGCCTTTCTGTGATAAAGATAACTGAAAACGTTTTGAGTTAGGCAGATGAAATTTGGTATACGATCTTTACACAAATTTGCAGATTTCTGTCAAATTCTGAGTAAATTCTGTTTAGAGGAAGTTCATCTCTCCAGTTCGAATATTAATCAATACAACAACTTTAAAACGAAGATACCTAGAGAGAAAAGATTCGGTTCATAGATTTAAAATCTATTGTGTAGAAACTTGCCGAAGTGTGAGCCAAATACAACAGCGTGTTGTTTGCCGGTCGGTCTGTATTTTCAGGAGCATGTAAATGCGATAATTCGAAAACGCAATGATGTAAATATATCAAATTTGGTTCGGAGTTTTGTAACTATAAGTGCAGTTTTGTGTCAAATTTTTGGTTCAGTCTGTTAAGAAAAACGTGTCTGGAATACAAATTCTACTTTCAAATACTATTAACGGCATGCAAGGGATTAATCACCAAAAATCTCGCCAAGGATGACACGATAGATTCAGTGAAAATGCTAATTTCATGCCAAAAGTTAATGTTTTGTAATTATTGTACGCCAGTACCATGCAAAGCGCTCTCTGGTGTGGCAAGTTCATTAGAAAATATGCGAAATTCTGAGGTGAGCACTCTTGCTGTGTTTTAAATATGTCTTATTTCCTCATATTAATTCACAAAATACTACATTTTGTGTATATATCATTTAGTAAAGCTAAGAAAATAAATGCTTTGAAAAACAGTTCTTCTTGCATTGATTGATTTGGTCCTAAATTTTATACAAATCTCCATTTAAGATGTGAAAACTTTCATACATATTGTGTTGTTGTGACTTATGGCACTTTGCAAGCCCGCTGACAGTTGTCTGTCAGTGTTTTAAGCCGAGTGAGCGTCTCTTGTTTTTCCAGTATCACCAACTAGGGCAAAGAATACGGCTTAACTACTCACATTTCGCAACAATTTTTGCGGGGTGGACTTCATTCATGCATTTTATTCACAGATCGTAATTTAGACCTGAATCAGAGAAAAATCTTATTAACCTGAATCAGAGAGAAATCTTATTAAAAAATTCTTTTTAAAGACCTTCTTTCATAATTTTGCATTTTATCCCTTTAAATGTTTCAATAAAATTGTGTCTATCTTTATGTGACCACATATGTATAAATGTGCAGGATAGGAATTATCATTAGATCCTAGCTTTATTTTTTATGATTAAACAAAATATTAGTTTTTTTATCAATTTTTTTTTATTCTTTTAAATCTAATTAATTATTAATCAAAAGAAATACTGATCACAGTCAAGTAAGTTACGAGGAAAAAGAGGAACACGTGAAAGCATTCTGAACTTATATATTTTCAAAAATTAATTTTAACGAAATTTAGCTGGGTGACCATTTATTTTATGAATGTGACTGTAACTTCACGCTAGGGTACTTAAAGCTGCAGAAATTAGATAGTGAGAAATACGGAAAAGCCAGAGCCCTCATATAACTCGAAAGTGTAACTATGTGATTAGAAACTAATTAATTTTAAGACTATAGTAAAGCGAATAATTTATGGTTTTTTTTTGTTTTTTGTTATTGGTGGTGATTTCTAGCTATATCCATAACAAAATTCCTTTACAGGCACCTTGGGATCTATCTCATGAAAAGTTAACTGAGACCTGGCCTCAAAATGGTATAATTTCTTTTGAAGATTATAGTACCAGATACAGAGAAAACCTTGATCTTGTGTTAAAAGAAATCAATCTTTCCATCGAAGCATCTGAAAAAGTGAGTAAATACTGCCTTTTGTATTTGATAAAAAAGGAGTCAATACACTGTAAATACTATTTTTTGGATTTTATCATCTGAATTTTTGTCGCATATGAAATACAAATTGATATTTTAACTTCCAAAATATTATTATGATAAAAACAGAAGCAAAATTATTTGCTATTGATGTTAAAATTTTCCTTTAAGTATGTTTAGAAAAATCACTTTAATAACGAAAAAATAATACTAAATAGAAATATCTAAGAAAATTTGCGGCAACTACTACGGCGGCGGTAGGTCTAATTCTGGCGGTATGCCAGCAAGTAATAAATTCGTCGGGTGAACAGTTCCAGAATAATGAACTAAATCCATATTAACTAAGAAAATAAATTTATTACGATTAACACACGTAATACAGGATCAACAAATAATAAATAATTAAAAATTAAAGATTTAAGAAGCATCTGAAACAAGATAATACAAGGAAAGTAAATGCACGTTGACTCGGCATGCAGTAGGACTTATAAAGTGAAGTAATTTTAATAAGATATAGGGGGCTACACCATACATTGAAACATTAAGTGACAGATGGTACGAAAAGAAATCATTCTTATGTATTTCACTTAAATATTAACTTTAAAACATTTATTGTTATGGGAAAGCCATCTAATAGGCGTTCAATGAAAAAACTAACAAGTGATAAATAATTGCGACATTTATGCGAAAACACTAGAAAAAACACGAAGACAACACTTGCAAATATTAATGAAATGAGATAGCAAGAGCCCAAAGTGCTCAGAAGGTTACTTGTTGAAAATCAATAGCCCAATGAAAAAATTCACTCTGCTGACTTTTGTGTGTGTACACCCCCGCTTTTATAGCTCCTTGATCAGGATATCGAAAGACCTATGGAGATACCGTACCTTGTCTCCTAATAGAGATAATGCCAAATTCACCGCTCTTTTATGAACCTTAATTTTTATTGCCAAATATGCCAAGGGTCATTGATCCGACATCCATTCAGCATTTGCTGGAGATCTCTGTAAAATTATTTTCCTTATGAACTGCCCAGGGAAGCAATATTGTATATTCGTAACAATATCCAATTTCAGGTTACTGATTAAATTGAAATGGTTGCCCATTATCTCGCTAACTGGCTAAAATTTCTGCGCTTTCATTATTATTATTATTATATATCAGTTCTACTATATGATCTTCTGCATATTTATTCTAGTTTTATCTCATACGAACAGAATTATGATCTCTGTATCTTTTATAGATAATTTTAAATAGAATTACAATGATTTTCAAGGGAAAAGAGACGAGATTTAAATTCATTTTTATCTACAATTTGGTCTACTTTCTAAATTATTTGTCTGTTTGATTTAAATTATAATATATTTTTAAAAAATGTTTTTAATGTCGAAAAATAGAGGAAATCATCAATGATTTCATATTCACTTAAGATTTTTACCAGTCCTGAAAAAAATGAGCTTTTGAAATTCGACTAATTTCAAAATCTCATTTTTAGCAACTAATTGTCCATAACATATCGCAATTAATTATTTATCTAATTGTTAATGTAGGATATTAAAAAGTGTGGAAAAAATTGACTATTATTCCAAAAATAAAAATAGTTTATTTTTTTACTTATGCTAATTCTTTTATAATATTGCACGACAAATATTTTACCTTTGAATTTAGTAAATAGTCCTGAATTTTATTACAAAACACAATGCATGTTATTACGGAATTTTCTCCACTAGCTCTGGGAAGTCAATGGATTCCCTTGTAGTGGTGTAAGGTGTAACATAGTCAGCAGGCCTCTATAACAAAAGACGGCTTTTATTAACATGAATACACAGACGACAAAACACAGCCAAAATGTACACAAGAAATAAACATCAGTACTTCTAGCAAACAGCAGAACGCAAGTAGCACAACAATGATAAGCATCTCGAAGCGCTCAGAGAGAAAACTCATTCAACTATTAAATAGAGCTGAATTCAAAAGACTGGCTCCAGCTCAGTCTCATGGTCTTTTATAGTTCCCGAGACACGGCAGAGAAGGATTTCGAAGAATCAAACATATCTCAGCTCCTATTGATTATATCGCCAAAATTCTTGAAGATTCCAGTATCATCCATTTTGCTGCCAAATAGTCGCCAAACCCGGGAATCACTTATCAGCGTCCAATAGAGCTGATCGTAAAATTGTCTTTCCTATGATGGAAGAAACTATGATGGGAAGCGACATTACAATTCGTAACAATATATCTGTTCGTTTCTGTATCCTGAGACGACCACTTTTCGACGATTTTATCTCATTAAGGGGTGAGACGAGGGAGTACGTGCGCACTTCCGGAATTTACTTTATTGTTAAAAGTAAGCATCTCCTCCATTCATCTTTCCTCTCGCCCCTAATTCGTCGAATTAAATCCATTCTAACGCAGGCGCAAAAGCGCGGGGGGGTTTAGAATCCGTTGGCAAACAATATCGAGCCTGAGATAATTCAAAATATTACATTTCTGCTCCTCATTTACAGGCATCAAATTTTTCTTGTGATTCATGATTAATTATATTGAATAAGTTCATTATAATCATTCGTATATTGAATAACTTGTTTTATGTTAATTTATGAACATTGCTTTGATATACATGCCCCAACATCTGAATCTGAATATAATTGCATTTCATTTTTAACTTTTTGTAATTATAAAAATAACTATGATTTTACGTTTCTTGAACTCTTATATATTAAATTGTGCAATTCAGTTCACATTTAAATAAACTAAAATTGAAATCCTGCTGTAGTTTTATACTTGCTCCCATTAGTAAAAAAGCCGAATAGTTTATAATTGTAGAATATTAATAATACATCTGTCATACGATTTTTCAAGAAAATATTGTCTCATTAAATTAATAATGTGATGGCATTAATTAAATGGAAAATGTAGAAAGAATTATTTGTATTATCTATCAGATCTCTGTATTCAGAAAGATGTTTAATTTAATCATTTTTATTTATTTTTTATACTATGTTTATTTTATTATAATTTTCTTTTCTACGATAATATTTTTCACTTTTCAGGTTGGCATCATTGGACGTACAGGAGCAGGGAAATCATCAGTTACTTTGGCATTATTTAGAATCATCGAACCAGTTTCCGGAACAATATCAATTGATAATATTGATATTACAAAAATAGGTTTACATAATTTAAGAAAGAAATTAACAATAATTCCGCAGGTGTGTATGTCTTCTTCTTAGAATCACTTTGCATGTTTTTATCATTAATAATGTAATAAGAATTTTCTGAATTTTTTATAGATTCCATAGAAACTATAATATATGAATTTAAATAATAATGATAATCTGAAGCAATAGTAATAAATGTATAGATGGGAGGAAAATTAACTTGTTTCTACTATCAAGAGCAAAAAAGAAATGAAAATATAACTAAAAAAATTACTTTCTACCAACCTTTTGCATTGTTTAAGTTTAATTTATTGTATCGAGAGACAAATACATAAATACTTATATTAATGTATCTATTTACATACCTCTCCCGCTTCTCTGATTTTCAATTAAGGAATAGCTGTTTAAATGGAGTAAAGTATAAATTGTTGGAAACTAAAAATACCCAAAAGAACAAACTTATTATTTCTCAATACTATTAATATTAAAGAGCATTTCTTCCATATTTTCCAAGTACTTATATTCTGGATTGGGAAGTGATATTTAATATAGAGTGCATTATACACCATGCATGCATTTGGACACCCATGCAAATGAAGATATCAGCGACCCTGATCTGCATTATGCCTTCTGTGCTTAAATATTGTGTAGGAAACAGCATTGGCATTAGTCGCATGCAAGATACTACGACATTCAGAGCTGTCTGTCTTCGAAAAAGGCGTAATTGTCGGATATCACAGAAATGCCCATTCCTTAAGGGAGTGGAAACTTAACCTAATGACTTCAATATTCCAAAATCAACAGAAGCTTTTGTGATTCAGAAATTTAAAGTGAATGGTGATTGTTAGAATGTGCTTCGACCCGGCAGAACCACGGAACAAAAAGATAGAGACCGACCAGTGCTGTCCAAAGAAATTCGAAAAATAACACGAAACTGATGGCCTATATACTTCAAGAATTCTAACAAGCATCCAAGACTGTTGTTTCGGTAAATAAGATGCGCGAGGAAACACATTTTCTTGATTTACATGGTCGTGCTGCCGCCCATAAGCCTTTCATTACAAAATCCAATCGCGTTGCTCGGTTGAGATAGTACAAGTTACGTCGGTATTGGACCGTAGAAAAGTGTAAACGGGGTTCTGTGGAGTAATGAATCAGTCACTACAAATCGGATGGCAGAGTCTGTATTTGGCGTATATATGGAGAACGTCTTTTGCAAAAATGCATTGTGCCTACAGTAAAGTTTGGTGGAGATGGAATTATAGTCTGGGGATTTTTCACTTGGTACACTGACCAATGGCAACAATGTACTTCCTAGGTTAAAGCAGTTTTAAAGGTTAAGTCATTATTATTTCCAGGATGATAATGACACTTGTTATGTTGTGAGGTCCGCCATGGATTGGTATGATGACAATGGGGTGAACCGACTAGTTTGGCTTTCCAAGAATCCAGACTTAAATCCTATAGAGAATCGAGGGGGTATTGGGACGATTGGATTGCCGAATAAAGGGCTGCAGCAATCCTCCAAAATCGGTGAAAGAACTTGCATGTTTTTGCCAAGCGGAGTGAAAGAAAATACCACTGTCCATCCTCCAAACACTTGTGGAAAACATGCTCTGGAGGTTTAAGGCTGTAATTGACTCAGGTGGAGGCTTTACCAACTATTGAATACTGTTACAAACGTGTAATTTTACTTCCCATCACGAATAGTGTCATCATAAGAAAGATTGATTTACAATCATTCGCATTGGACGCTGCCGGATATCGAGCCTGTGATCCCAGAGTTTGGCGAACATTTGGCGACAAAATAGATAATGCTCGAAACTTCGAAAATTTTGTCGATCTTTCCATTAGGACCCGAGGTACGCCTGATTGGTCTAGAAGATTGTAGGCCCACCTCCCGGGAACTATAAAAAGCCGGTACTCTCCAGCTGTGTGTCATCGAGAGTTGTCGTCGTCGTGAATTGTAGTCGGAGTCGCCGACAAGTAACGAGTCTTCGAGAGGATAGCGAAGAAACAGCGGAGTGTCAGTGTTGTGTGGAGCGAGTGCTGAATCCTGTTGTCTACTGTGGAGGCAGAGTCACAGCTTTTGTGTTGTAGCCAGTTGTGAGAAGTAGTGAGTTGGCAGCTAAAGCGAGAAGAGACAGTGAGAAGTTCAGCCGTTTTGGAGAGACTATAGAGCAAAACTCCGTAGGATCCCCTCTCCTGCTGGATTCTGTCTAGCCGCTTCGTGTGCTGTAGACGATTACTACTTGTGGGCTACTGTCTGCTGTAGTGTGCAGCTGTGTGCTTCCTGTGTTCGTCTCGGCTGTGAATATTTATCGTCCGTGTACTCGTCGTCTTTGTATTAGTGTCTTGGTGTAAATAAACGCCATTGTGTTCTACTGATACCTGCTGATTGTGTTCTCACACTATACACTACACTATCCAAGCGAACCCGGCGGTGGGAAAATCCGTAACAATACGAATAAATTGTGTTTATCTCTTTTATCAGAGGTGTCCAATTACTTATTGGTAGATAGTTATTAACAATCCCTCTGTTCCCGAATCGACATATTCAAATATATGCAGAAACATTAGTTTGCCGTTATCACTAAACACTGATGTCAGGTTTGAAGTAGAAAATCGACCGATATCTCATTTGCAACCAGCATTAACAATAGACATTCATAAAATTTCTCGCTTCGTTTGTAAGGAAACATCTGCATAAACGGTATAATCATTTTCCCCATAAGAGAGATTAAGATTCACTTTTCTAGATTAGAATTGTCTGGATCGGTTTAAATGAATAGTTACGTTGCTGAATCTGACTTGAAATCTGCCGAACAGCTATATACTACTGTTGTGATTGAATTATGAAATAAAAAAAGATAGAAAACTTATTTCAGTGTTTAATACAAAACTGAAATTCTTAACAGTTTTGAAAATTAACCTAAAATGAATCAATGTAATGTTTCATGATTGAAAATTTCACCGCTTTTCTTTATAGAACTTTTAAAAAAATCTTTAGATTTTTCAGACGATAAATTTTGATGATTTTTATAGTGACGAATGTGTGGAAGAAAATCCTCCAATTAATGCCAAATGAGGGATGTTATTGATATTTTGAATAGCTACATATCATCGTTCAATAAATTTTTAAAAATCATAACAAGTGTTTTCTATATATATTGTATTAGTGAATGTAACGAAACAATTGCTAATAAGCAACAAATGATAATTTTTTAATTATTATTTTTGAAATAAATCATTGATAGATATGAAGTAAGTATTTTAGTTTTCCTTTGATGTGATAAAAAATATAGTTGATTTTACCCTATTCAATTATTATTATCAAGTAGTTAATTTTATCAAAATTTTTTAAGTTCCGAATTAATTATTATTGTAGTATATAATATTTAATATTTAGTAATATTCTATACACTATTATTGAACATATCTGTAATATTTAATGTATAGTATATAATATATAGTAAATATTTCATACACTATTGCAGTATATAATATTTGTAATATTTTACATATATAATATTTTTGTGCACTATTGTAGTGCAAAATATTTATTACGAAAGTAAAATGAAGTTTCTGCTTCTTATCAAAATATCTAAATCCTAAAGGATTTATGTTTGTATACTTTTTTTCCTTTATAGCTTTTTTTTAACAAACACTTTGACCAGAAATATTAGTTGTGTTTAGTTACAGTTAAAAACTGTATTCAAAACTTGATACCCATGATTCTCACAAAAAAAAAAATGTTTTTAAACATCGAAATGTGATTAGACATTAGAGCTGCATTAATTTAATAGCCTTGCATTTGTACTTTTTATAATATAAAGAAAATTTCTTAATGAAGTCAAGTCTCATGGCATCCATGCGGGCCATTTAAATCATAACTGTCCAAGTAATTACTAAATATTAAATTGCGCATATATAATTGCGCATTGTCATTCGTAATTTCATTTTCATGTTCACATATATATGGCGCAGATAATAAACAATCTTTAGTTTTCAATAACAAATGAAAATGGTATGATTAAATATTTAATAAAGCAATGAAAACAGTTTGAATTCCATTCTGACAATGACATTTATTTTTGAAGATTATGCAAAATAAAAAATTTTAATGCCAAAATTTATATATATATACATATATTTGCACAGCATCTATAAATTGGTATGGTTAAATATTTTTTATATTAAAATTCTGCAAAAGTCAGTTACATGCAATAGTTGTTTGAGAATTATTACGAAAAAAAAAAACCCACCAAAATCATGAATAACTTTTTAATAAAAGTTATATTAACAGTTTTTAAATAATCGCTTTGTGGTGAACGCTACGACCCCCCAAAAGAATATTTATTCAAAATTTGGTTAGTTTTGGCTCAAATAATCTATATTGTTAAGTGAAAACCACACTGAGAGATACAAACTCTCTTTCGTTAGGGTCATTATTATTATTAAGGCCATAAGACCTTGCTGGTAAAGTTCTGAGTTTTGGGACTAGAGGGTTCCAGGTTCGAGACCCGTTCCTATAGAAGAACCAACGTGTAAGCTGGTTTGAAGCACCATAAATACTTCCCCGTCGTTTGATCCCGGCTGAAGATTGTGAGATTACTAAAATAATCTAGTGTTGTTTTAGAACAAGATGTTATACAAATTAAAATCTTTTATTATCCTAATAAACTCTTGAAATTATAAACAATTTTTCTTTATAGAGACACAATTGATTTGTCTTTGAAGTTCACGGAGAGTAACACTAAAATATTACACAGATAGCATCATGATAATTCAAAATATATTTTTGGTTAGTTACGACATTGTTTTATTTTGATTTTTTACTTTCTCGTATGCGTAGTATAAAGAAAGTATAGTAATCATCAAAGAAATTCGAATTCGAGATTTTGACGAATCCCTTCGTTTTAGACCACCCTGAGCTCGGAAAATACATTTTTAGAAAATATCCATCTGTCTGAGACAAAGATAACTCAAAAACGTTTTTGAGCTAAGCGGTTGAAATTTGATATACTGACTTTACACCAAATTTTCTGTCGAATTTTGAATAAAATCTATTCGGAGGAAGTCCATCTGTCTGGCTGTTCAAATGTAAGTTAACACCATAATTACAAAACGAAGATTGTACACAGATGTAACACAGACACTTGTCAAATTTCAAGCCAAATCCAACTGCAGGTTTATTATTTCTCGATATGTACTTTAAGAACCATTTAAACGCGATAATTAAAAAACGCAGTGGGTTAAATATATCAAATTTGGAATTTTTTTATTACATTTTCAGTTTTGTATCGAATATTTAATTCAATTGATTGAAAACTCGTGGCTAAAGCACAAATTCGGATACTTTCAACCACATGGCAGGGATTAATCGCCAAATAACTCGCCAAGGAATCACATTTTAGGTTCAGTAAAAATGCTAAATTCATGCCAAAAGTTAAGATTTCGTAACTATTGTAAGCCATTCTCTGTTATGACAAGTTTATTAGAAAATGTCGAGAAAATTTTGCGGAGACCATTTTAGCTAATTTTTTATTTATTTGTATTTCTTCGCTTGATATTAATAACAGAAAGCATAATATTTCGTAAATTATCGTGAAGTTTTTAATATATTTAAAAATAGAACACCTGACGGTTTTAAATAATAGCAACATTTAGTTAAAGTTTTGTTACTTTGTAGAATATTATTAAATATATTTATTAATACAATGAATTTTTTTTGTAAGAGAAATATCTGTTTAATTGTTTGTTCCATGTTATGTTTTTGAATAAAATTTTTCCCTAATATATATTTTTTTTTTTACTTTTATTTATCTCTCAATTTATAGGATCCAGTTTTGTTTACTGGAACTTTAAGAATAAATTTAGATCCAAATAATGAACACTGTGACGATCAACTTTGGGACAGTTTGGAAAAATCATATTTGAAGACATTTGTGTCAAATTTAAATGAAGGCTTAGAATATGAAATTGAAGAGGGTGGTTCTAATCTTAGGTGAGTTTTTAATAACTTTCTCGCTGAAATACATATTGTTATTTTTAAAATTATTTGTATTTGATATTTAATTTAATGAAAATTATTAGTTTCTGATTGTTGAATTTATATGAATGATGTACAAAACTGTTAAATCTATATAAATAAAACTGAAACTCTTTAATTTTTGCACCCTTAAAAATTAATCTTTTTGAATGGATTTTCATCAGGTTTTATTTATATTATTGTGATGAACAAGTGTCCAGAATACTTCATGTAACATCAATTGTAACTTTAACATCAATTGTAACAGTAACTTCGTATACATCAATTGTACATATGGTTTTCAAACTTTTATCAAATATTTTCCCGACTTCTATAAACAGCGGGCAACAGGCAGGAATTTATTTCATTTTTATCATCTGAAAATGAATTTGTTTTTAATGAGATACAATTTTAACTTTATCGGTTTACCAAAACGCTGTCTGTAACTGTATTAGAACTTGTTTGTGCAAAGCCCCTCTTGATGCAAAAATATCTGCGATGTTGTATATATGTTGCGGAAAGTATTTTAAAGACAACTGTTTATTAAAAACGAGTGCTTGAGTTAAATAAAGCGTTTAAAAAAGATAAAGCTGGATCACGTCATAAGAGTGTCATAGATGAATGACGATCTGGTAGACCATACACTTCGTTTCATCATCAACTTGTTTTCAGATCAGTCACTTGGAGTGGAATGATTACCACTTAACAGTTAGAGGAAACTTCTATATAAAAAAATGTCGAAAACAATAAAAAGTATGAAAAAATTGCTCATGACCTTTTCAAAATGATAATGAGTTTTTCACAGGGCTATTATTATTTGTAAATTTTCGGCAAAAAAAGATATGTATTTTCCAGCTCCGTATTTACTTGATATGGCACAATGTGGTTATTTTTTCTTTCCACAGTTGAATTTGCTCCTCCGTCGTCACCGTTTTGATAATAAAAAGTAATTCGCTACCATCTCTAGGGGGGGGGGTCACAAAAACGACTTTTAAGACATAGTTTGATGATTATAAAAAAAATTTCAGAAGTGCATTGTAGACATACAAGATTACTTTGAAGGAAATATAATCGATTTTTAACAGTAAATTTATTTATTTTGTTTTGTTTTGTTTTATGTCACCATCCCGGGAGCTTTTTGATCACAACTGTACATACTATGAAGCACAAGGTAGATTTTAGTGAAAGTTTAAATATAATTAAAGAAATGATAATCATTTTAAATTTAAAAATATACATATTTTTAAATTTTAATTAAAGTAATCTTTAATTTAAGAGTTAAAGATTTTTAAAGTAAAAAAAAAGTAATTATATATGTATTATGTGCAAACATAAATTTTGAAAGCAGTATCTTGGCCGACTACAGATATACGACATTTTAAATTTTTAACTTCGTTTTATTCTATCCCGGGAGGCTTGATTTATGTACAAAAGGTACCCACAAGAGGCGTCCGTTCACAGAAGACAGCGAAAAGGGAGCAAGAGAGAGAGAATATTTTTCCCAGTGCTTATATATTATGAGATTCTGATAGGGATTTCTTATACGTGTCGACCACACGCAAGGGAATCATAGGGATCTTTTAGAAGCATTTGTTTAGGTCAGCATTTTTTATTCTTTCGCTCGGAGTGTGGGAAACGCTGACTTTTACACAGCTTTCTGTTGCATTAATTAAATAAAAATAGTGGAATGGGATCAGGAAATAAGAGAATATTTTAAAATGAAGTTAATATGTGCTGAATTGAGCTAAAAATTAGGAAATTCATTAAGTTTAAATTAGATTTTAAAATGTCATCATATATATATTATACAGAGAGAGAGTTATAATTTTTTAATATACATCCAAATAAGTTGTTAAAAGGAATTTCTGCTGCTTTTTTTATAATTTTCCTTTAAAAAAAAGGGAAACCAAAAAAAATTAATAAAAAAAATCAGAAATTAATTTGATTTTATAGTTATTTTAATCACAGTTTGTTTAAACAGTATTATAAAGAAATAACTGATATGCATATATGCTTTAAATTAGGTTTTATAATCCCTGCAGAAAACATTAAAAATTATAATTGTATGTATTCCATAAAAAGCATTTTTATCCCCTTTTTAAATAATAGAGAATTCATTCGATGAGAAATAATTCTAAATGTTTCGTCCGTATAAGTCCTAAGAATGAAGTAATTGTTTTTATCCATTTTGAAGCAGGCGATAAATAATGATAAAATTTTCCATGTACCATTCTATATATGTAAATGCAATGTGTATTTAAATCCATTTTAGTAGATGTAATAGAAGTGGGGTATTTTTTCCGTATACTTTTTAACAATCTTCTTTCTTTGAATATTTTTCAGTGCTGGTCAAAGGCAGCTGGTTTGCTTAGCAAGAGCCTTGCTAAAGAATTCAAAGATTCTAGTATTAGATGAGGCAACTGCTTCTGTTGATATGGACACTGACAATTTGATACAAAATACGATTCGAACAGCGTTTGCAGATCGTACTGTGATCACCATAGCTCATAGAATAAATACAGTACTGGATTATGATAAGTAAGTAAATACTTTTTAATTTATTTTTAATTTTATTTAATTATGAACCTTACAATGTAGTGTTCATATTTGCCTCGCTTTTTTAAACCATTTATGAGACTAATTTATTTTTAAAGTAAGCAAATGCGAAGAGAAAAAGCAGTGAGCTCCTCTGTAGTACATACTGACATTGAATCAAAAATAATTTGGGAATGAACGTTAGCATTTCTTTACAGACGTGAGCTTCATTTGTTTCAGATTCTTGTTTTAAACTATAATAAGAGTACAGATGTTTTAGTTGTATGTGTGTGTGTATGCGTGCGTACGTGCGTTCGCATCGCGACACAAGAGCAGAAGTGACCAAAATGTTTCTCTTCAGTGGTTTTTCAGTGGTTAAAAGAATGTTGAAAGCATTAAGGATTTTTATCTCTTCGCTCAAAGCATGAGATCCTGCTGAATTCGGTAGTTTTACAGAGCACGTGCAGAATTAATTAAATAAAAAACTAGGAATTAGATCAAGAAATAACTGACCATTTTAGAATGAAGTTAATAGTATGAGTTAAATTGAGATAAAAAGTTGAAAATGAAATAGATTTAAAAATATTAGTGTGTGTGTGGGGGGGGTGCGTGTGTGTGAAAAATTCCTACTGGAATGCAATTCTTCATAAATCGCGCATTTTTTGGATAAGATAATTCCTATTAACTTGACGGATTCCGATTCAGTCTCATGAGCGTAGGTCACGAGTTCAAGACCCGATTCCATGAAAGATTCTCAGTGTCTGCAAACCAAGTATGTTCTTAATCCATCTGGGATCAAACCTAAAGATTAAAAATGGTAGTGCTACCTCTCAGATGTAATCACCTGTCCATGGTTCATGGTTTGTTACATCTCAACCACAATAACCCTCTTGCACTTTCAAAACGGGACAAATTGACAGAGTCACTTACTCTAATATTCCGAACAAAGTCCGTTTTAATTATTTCCTCCTCTTATGTGACCAGGCATTTAATGTGCCATTTCTCTACTAGAATCTCTGTATTCACTTATCTAATCACTGGATCGGTTATATTGGCTTCAGAACTTCATCAATCATGATGATAACCTGTTGTTTGTTTCCTCCAACAATTCTCTCATTTCTTGTATACTTGAAGCATTTTCTTATGTTGTCTGGTTTGTATATATCTGAGGCAAGCTTTCATTGCCTCAGAGAAGAGAAACGCTTTTTTTCTTGTGAGCAATATTCATATATCTATTAAATCTGCCTTTTCAACTAGTAAGGTTATTTATAATGTATTGTTTAAAAGATGGCTATTGCTGAATCAATCCTTCACCTCTGGGTTTGTACATAACTACTGTATGAAACGATTCCTGTGTTCCTAATTCAACACAAATAGCAATAAATGTAGAAAACGATTACAGTTGGGTTCCATCATTAATACAATCAAAACCAGCGGCAGTAGTCTCCTAAAAACTTTCTCGTATACTCTCTGATAAACTTGTCATGCCAGAGAACACCTTACATAGCATTCACTTACGATAGTTATGAAATACTAACTTTTGGCGTAGATTTGGCATTTTTATTGAATCTATCATGTCATTCTTGGCGAATTAGTTGGCTATCAACCCCTGATGTACGGTTAATAGCATGCGAAAATCGAATTTGTGTTTTATACACGTTTTTCTCAACCTATTGAAACAATGATTTGGCACAAAACTGCACTTGTAGTCATAAAATCATGTATCAAATTAGGTATACTTAAGTCATTGAGTTTTTGAGCTACCGTGTTTACATACTTCTGAAAGTAAAGATTAACAAACATTCAACCGCTTGCTTGGTTTGGCTGAAACTCTGAAGGGTGTCTGCACTACTGATGTTAAATAAATAAACGAATTTTATCTCTCTCTCATACGGATTTTATCTAGCTCTCTCCGTTTTGTAAGCATTGTGTTAACTTATATTCGAACAACTTCTTATACTTCTTCTGAACCGATTGTGCTCTAAAATTATTTCTTCCAAATGAAAAAAAAATCAAAAATATTTGAGCTTAACAATCCTTTATTTTACTTAGTTTTATATTTCTATTATTATTTTTTGGCAGTTTACATATAAATTTTGAAAATATAATTTTTGCAGTAGTAATGATATGTTTATTGTATTAAATTATTTTTGTATTACACGCATTCTGTTTTATCATTTTTATTTTTAAAGTAAAATTATGAATTTTATTTTTCAGAATTGTAGTCCTGGAAAATGGCAACATAGTTGAAGTTGGAAATCCTTCAAATTTACTTGAAAACCAAAACTCTCGATTTTATTCAATGAACAAACAAGCTGGACTAATATAAATTAATCTATTTATTATTCTTGCATTTATAATTGTGATAATAATTCTATTTATTTTATTTTACTAATATAAAATAAATTTTTTTTTGCTGTATTTTGTGTGTGTGCGTGCGTGCGTGCGTGCGTGCGTGCGTGTTTAATTATTTTGTGAATTGAAAATTCGACCTTAAGACTTCAATGAATCACAACATTTTATGACTCCGTAGGTTTAAAAAAAAAAAACTTTGGAGTGTGTATGTATGTTTTAGTTTGTCTGCGAATTTTAAACAACTGAGAGCAAGTTTTACTATATTAGCCAGAGTATTCTGCTTCACAAAACTGCGATTACTACTTTTGCTGCAAACTTATCAGCTGTATAACTGTAACCTTTTCACAGACTGGTTTTAAATGGTGGAATAACCGTTTGGAGAGTTTAAGACTGTGAAATATCCAAATAACATATTCAGGCAAAAAAATCACGACTTGAAGTGACCCAAAAATTAAAGTATTTCAAAACTATGAATGTGACTACTCAAATAATTATTAATACAGAAACAAACCATTCGTACGTGGGTGTTTCTAAGAATCATAGCAATTACTAAAATGTTTGGCAAAAGTTGTCTGGTTTGATAAGATAAAAGTGACAAGCTGTTTGGGTACAATAAAGATATTTTCTTAAAAATATTTAAATTGCTATCTGAATTTTGATCTCATTATTAAAGTGTTCATCCATAGAGTATCTAAAAAAATGAGACAAAAGAAGAAATAGAAGGAGAAAATAAACATGAAAATGTGAAATCTTAAGCGGTAAAACAAAATGTTTTCATTGTTGAACAATATTTCAAAAATAATGAAAGCCTGGCGGTCACAGTTCGAAAATTTGATAATTGACCCCCTAGATCGTATGATTTAAAACCATTGAATTTCTTTTAAAGAGGTTTTTTGGAGTCGAAGATCTGTTCCAACAAGCCCATAAGCGCGCGTGCATTGAAGGAAGGAATTCAGCGCTGCATCAACGAAATTCAGTCACATTTACGCAAAATGGTAATGGAAAATTTCGACGGAAAAATTCGTATAGGTCAACAAAGCCACGGAGACCATTTGCCCAATGTGTTATTCTGTATCCTGTGTGCTTTACGATTCAATAAAAATATAACAATTTAAAGAAAAAACTGTGTTTTTTGCTTAATTCAAATCCTGCGTTAACATGTTATTCTATCGTGTCAGGTTCCATTTTTACTAATCCTAAATTATCAGCTGTCTAATGGTTTTTTTAATAGGGTTGCCAACACTTTACTGCACAAATCGTGGCATTTTAAACCTTGCGTTAATTTTGGTACATCCTTTATTACTGACTAGCCGCCTTTGGCGACCATTCGGTTCGCCAGTGTTACCGCTTTTAGTCTTATGTGAACTGTAACCGCTAGCTACAATTTTCAATTAAATATTTCAAATAACTTGTCTCTTAATATCTTTTCAAACAAAACATTTTTAATCTTCAAATTTTGATAGTCATACCAAACATATACTGTTGTTTCTAAAATTTCGTTCAATTTACTATATATATTTTCGTAATTTGTTGTCATTTCCGGTAAAACTTCAACTTTAATTTAAAGTGGAAATGCTGAAATTGCAATTAATGTAAAGATATTTTTTAATGAAACCAAGCGTTTTATTTTATTTATCATTTTTATCGTTATTTATTTATTTATTATTATTATTATTGAATATGAGTACTGCAAACAGAATCGCTTGGTATTTAAGTCTTATGTGAACTACAAAATATTTTTCATAGTTTATGTAATATCTCAAAGAATAATTCAACAAAAATTTCTCAGATTCTGCATAAAATTCAGTTTTTAGTTTTCTTTCAAAAGGATTGACATGAAATCAATAATAATATTTTGTTCCGACCTATAAATATATTTCAAAAATTATGAAGTCTAAATTTGATGCAGTAAGGTATCATATTCTGAGAAATATTCTGGACACACCAAATTTTAAATAAATGAATGAATGTTTCTATTTTTCAAGATCAACTAAGACTGATTTATGAAACTTTGAATGTTAAAAATTTAGAAAAACTGAACATTTTCATAATCTTAGGCCAATTAATCTTGAGAAATCCGCGCGCTGATTGGCGTATTTTCTTTGAAAGGATCGAAGGAAAATCTAAAATTATCCTTTTTTTAATGAATAATGATATTCAAATTTTCATAAATCGGTCAGTTTAAGTGCTTGATTTAAGTTTAAGTGCTTGAAACACTAATCTTTTTATTTAAAATATTAGTGTTTCAAGAACATTTTGTTAATCGTGATTTCCACAGCAGAAGCTTTATGTAAAATCAAAAATTCGTAATTGATTAGAGCATTTATTGAATCAAGTTACATAAAATAGAATCATTTTCCATTTAGACCATTTTAGCAGATCTGTGTCTTACTAAAGGTTTACAAATTAGCTGTGTGGCCCTGATTTGAATGGATATCCTGTTCATATTAAACAAAACTTGCTTTAAAATAAAACTGATTTATTGGATTAATAATAGAGAGAGTGTAAAAAATCATAAAATAATTTTTCTTGAATTTGTTTTTTAGAAAAAATAATATTTCATATTTGTTTCATTTCCTACAGACACGTGCTGAAAATTATATTTTTGCAGATTTCATTTCGAAAAAGATTTAATTTATTTTTAATTGGAACTTTAATCAATGTGATGGCAACACTTTGAAAAAAGCTAATTTTTCCCCATGAATGCGAAACGTGCTCGTGCAGCTTAAATTTTATTTTTATTTTGTGCGAAAAAATTGTTGAAAAATATAGTTAAAATATTTATTTAAAAATTAATTAAAAATAGAAACTTAATTTTAAGGTTAAAATATTGGTATCATTTAAAAGATAAGTTTTTGATCTTTAACTTGATGTAAAAATCTTTTTAGTGTGGTAATATTTTCGGAAATTATAGCAGTAACAGGCCAAAATTTCGCTTAATTTTTAAATAAATAAAATTATAATTGAAAATTCGAAAAAATAACCCCCAGGTGCACATTCCCGGCCTCCAAGGTATACACGTGCCAAATTTGGTAGCTGTAGGTTGAATAGCCTGGCCTGTAGAGCGCCAACACACACACACATTGAGCTTTATTACAATTACTAGCTGCCTATGGCGACCAGCCGGTTCGCCAGTATTACCGCTCGCTACAATTTTCAATTAAATGTTTTAAGTAACTGGTCTCTAAAAGGATTCTCAAACAAAACATTTTTAATCTTCAAATTGTGATAGCCATGCCAAACTTATACTGTTTAGATCGTTTCGTTCAATTTACTATATATATTTTGCTAATTTGTTGTCATTTCCGGCAAAACTTCAACTTTAATTTAAAATGTAAATGATGAAATTGCAATTAATATTAAGATATTTTTTAATAAAACCAAGCGTTTTATTTTATTTATCATTTTTATTTTTATTTATTAATTATTATTATTATTGAATGTGAGTATTGCACACAGAATCTCTCGGTATTTAAGTCTTATGTTAACTACAAAATGTTTTTCATAATTTATTTAATATCTCCAGCAATAATTCAACAAAAATTTCTGACATTCAGTATAAAATTCAGTTTTTAGTTTTGCTTTCAAAAGGATTGAAATGAAATCAATAATAATATTTTGTTCCTGCCTATATATATATTTAATGCAGAAGGTATCATAGTCGGAGAAATATTCTGGGCACACCAAATTTTAAATAAATGAATGAATGTTTCTATTTTCCACGATCAACTAAGACTTATTTATGAAGTTTTAAATGTTAAAAATTTATAAAAACTCACCATTTTCATAATCTTGGGCCAATTAATCTTGAGAAACCTGCGCGCTGATTGGCGTATTTTCTTTGAAGCGATCGATGGGAAATCTAAAATTATCCTTTTTTTATTGAATAGTGATATTCAAATTTTCATCAATCAGTCAGTTTAAGTGAATGGAAATTAACTACTAAAAGTCAGTGATTTAGTTGACTGGAAATTAACTCTATGACCGCCATAAAATCTGTGCTTTCAGTTGAGGTGTATGCATTCTCCTTAATATCCGCTCGAATAAAATATCACTTACAAAGGTACTGCATAGAACAAACACATCAAAAGTAAACATAACATTTCAATAGTTGCCAAAAACAAAAGAGAGAGAAATGTAATTAATAACCAGACGATATTTAGAACAGTACAGATATTTAAACTGGAAAATGAAATATCTGAAATTAACCACACGCGCAGACAATATTTACAAAAGTAAAAATATTCAAACCTGAAAAGGAAAATATATGAGTTATTCTATCAATAAATGCCATAAGTTTGTTTATATCTTCATTATTTTATGAGTTATTAAACATCAAAATGGGTCCGGTACTAAATAACCAAGCTGTATAGGGAGTGTAAATTATCATAAAATAATTTTTCTTGAATTTATTTTTTAGAAAAAATAATATTTCATATTTGTTTCATTTCCTACAAACACGTGCCGAAAATTATATTTTGCAGATTTCATTTCCAAAAAGATGTAATTTATTTTTAATTGGAGCTTTAATCAATGTGATGGCAACACTTTGAAAAAAGCTAATTTTTTCCCATGAATGCGAAACGTGCTTAATTTTAATTTTTATTTTTTACGAAAAAAAATATTGAAAAACATAGTTAAAATAATTATTTAAAAATTCATTAAAAATAGAAATTTAATTTTAAGATTAAAATATTAGTATCATTTAAAAGATAAATTTTTGATCTTTAACTTGATGTAAAAATCTTTTTTGTGCGGTAATATTTTCGGAAGTTATAGCAGAAACACGTCAAAATTTCGCTAAATTTTTAAATAAATAAAATTTTAGTTAAACATTCGAAAAAATAACCCCCAGGTGCACATTCCCGGCCTCCAAGGTATACACGTGCCAAATTTGGTAGCTGTAGGTTGAATGGTCTTGCCTGTAGAGCGCCAACATACACACAGTATTACCGCTCGCTACAATTTTCAATTAAATATTTTAAGTAACTGGTCTCTTAAAGGATTCTCAAACAAAACATTTTTAATCTTCAAATTTTGATAGTCATACCAAACTTATATTATTTAGATCGTTTCGTTCAATTTAATATATATATTTTGCTAATTTGTTGCCATTTCCGGTAAAACTTCAACTTTAAATAAAAATGTAAATGACTAAATTGCAATTAATATTAAGATATTTTTTAATAAAACCAAGCGTTTTATTTTATTAATCATCTTTATTGTTATTTATTAATTATTATTATTATTGAATATGGGTATTGCAAACAGAATCGCTCGGTATTTAAGTCTTATGTGAACTACAAAATATTTTTCATAGTTTATGTAATATCTCAAACAATAATTCAGCAAAAATTTCTGAGATTCAGTATAAAATTCAGTTTTTAGTTTTGCTTTCAAAAGGATTGAAATGAAATCAATAATAATATTTTGTTCCTGCTTATAAATATATTTCAAAAATTATGAAGTCTAAATTTAATGCAGTAAAGTATCATATTCTGAGAAATATTCTGGACACACCAAATTTTAAATAAATGAATGAATGTTTCTATTTTCCACGATCAACTAAGACTTATTTATGAAGTTTTAAATGTTAAAAATTTAGAAAAACTCACCATTTTCATAATCTTAGGCCAATTAATCTTGAGAAACCTGCGCGCTTATTGGCGTATTTTCTTTGAAACGATCGATGCAAAATCTAAAATTATCCTTTTTTTATTGAATAGCGATATTCAAATCTTCATAAATCAGTCAGTTTAAGTGATTTGAAATTAACTCTTAAAAGTCAGTGATTTAGTTGATTGGAAATTAACTCTATGACCACCATAAAATCTGTGCTTTCTCTTGTGGTGTATGCATTCTCCTTAATATCCGATCGAATAAAACATCACATACAAAAGTACTACATTAAACAAACACATCAAAAGTAAACATAACATTTCAATAGTTGCCAAAAACAAAAGAGAGAAAAATGCAATTAATAAGCAGACGATATTTAGAAAAGTACAGATATTTAGACTGGAAAATGAAATTATCTGAAATTAAAAACACGCGCAGACGATATTTACAAAAATAAAAATATTCAAACCTGAAAAGGAAAATATATGAGTTATTCCATCAATAAATGCCATAAGTTTGTTTACATCTTCATTATTTTATGAGTCATTAAATATCAAAATGGATCCGGGATAATTTTTCTTGAATTTATTTTTTAGAAAAAATAATATTTCATATTTGTTTCATTTCCTACAGACACGCGCCAAAAATTATATTTTTGCAGATTTCATTTCCAAAAAGATTTAATTTATTTTCAGTTAGAGCTTTAATCAATGTGATCGCAACACTTTGAAAAAAGCTATTTTTTTTCTCATGAATGCGAAACGTGCTTAATCCTCATTTTTATTTTTGACGAAAAAAATTATTGAAAAACATAGTTAAAATATTTATTTAAAAATTCATTAAAAATAGAAATTTAATTTTAAGGTTAAAACAGTTGTATCATTTAAAAGATAAATTTTTTATCTTTAACTTCATGTAAAAATCTTTTTTGTGCGGTAATATTTTCGGCAGTTATAGCAGAAACACGTCAAAATTTCGCTTAATTTTTAAATAAATAAAATTCTAGTCAAAAATTCGAAAAAATAACCCCCAGGTGCACATTCCCGGCCTCCAAGGTATACACGTGCCAAATTTGGTAGCTGTAGGTTGAATGGTCTGGTCTGTAGAGCGCCAACACACACACACACATTGAGCTTTATTATAAGTATAGATATAGATATAGATATAGATATAGATATAGATATAGATATAGATATAGATATAGATATAGATATAGATATAGATATAGATATAGATATAGATATAGATATAGATAGATAAAATAAAAATATCCAAATATTTTTGCATAATTTTTGATTGCATTAATGACGTTAAAAAATAAAGAAAATGACTTTTGGAACATGTTCAATCAATAAATTGGATGCTAATGAAGTAGAAATAAATATTAATAAAAGATTTTTTTTTTCGCTTTTCTAAGAAGTTAAAAGTTTACGCAAATATCTGAGATTATAGTTTGAGAACCTATTTAATGATTTGCTTAATTTTGCAAATTTTTATAGGGTAGGAATATGAAAATGGATTCAGTGTGAGAGACAAGAAAGCAGAAGTGCAATTTAGATACAAACAATTTAATTCTCGATTATTCTATGTTCCGTGTAGTGGGTACTATTTGAATGGCAAAGGCATCCTTAGTAGCCGGCAGTTGGACAGACAGACTTCCTATGAATGGATTCAGCTCAAATTTTGATAGAAATCTGCAAATTTAATGTACAACAATCTATATCAAAATATTTTTCAGTTATCTTTTTTCCAGAGAGACAAATATAATGTCAAAAATGTGTTTTTCGAACTTCTTCTTTCGAAAGTCTGAAACGCGGAGATTCGTCAAAATCTCTATTTTGACATTTTTGATAATTACTGTACTTTCTTTGCCCTTTGATACAAGAAATAAAGATAAGATATCTGTAAATTGCAAAATATGAATGCAATAGTAGCTAGTACGAACTTTATCAAATATAACCGGTCAAGCTTTTATATGCTTCATTTCATTCACTTAGTTCTTGCAATATTTATAAACGCTTAGTGTTTTCTACTTTAGTATTATTATGTAAAAATAATGTAAGTGCAGTAATGAATGATAATAATTGAATAAATAAATATTTGTAATGATATTTTAAATCTTAATTAATTTCCAAATTTTTTATCTTAATTTATTTTGTATTAGCTTCATTCTAAAATTGTCTCTTTTTTTCTGATCCAATTTTCACTTTTTATTTAATTAATTACACGCGCACTCTATAAAACTGTTCATTTCAGCATTTTCTCAAGCTCCGAGTGAAGGGTTAAAGATCCTTAATGTGTACAACATTCTTTTAAAGATACCTAAATATCCTTTTCCTAAGACTACTCGTGTCTAAAAAATCCCTATCAAAATCTGAAGGGAAAATTTTTGGTCGCTTTTGTTCTTACATCGCGATGTAAACGGATGTCACTTTTATGATCCCATTTTTACATAAATGATTACCGAAGTGAAGTAGATCAAAGTTTTAAAATTTCAAAAATTTCATCTATTCAGCCCCGCAATTGCTAAAATATATTTATGTGTGTATGTGTGTGTGTGTGTGTGTGTGTGTGTGTGTGTGTGTGTGTGTGTGTTTATAAAAGAATAAATGAAAAAAATAAACTTAAAAAAGGGTTATTGATACGTTGGTACAGTTAAAGAAAATGTATTAAAATGTTAAATTAAATTGGACAGTTTAAAGGAAGATTTAAAACCGTACATTATTTAGTGCTGCAAAAATACTTAAATCTGCGATTTAATAATTTTATTATTCCATCACATTTTCCATAACACACATATTAATACACATTTATTATTATTACAAATATATGAAAATATAAAGAATAATTATAAATAAATCATTCAATGTCTGTTCGTGGCGGGATGCCGATACTAATGCTTTTAGACGATTGTACTCCGTAAAGGGACGATATGTAGTAAGTGAGCATGTTGCCAACATTCTTTATTAGGGTTTCCTTTCCGTCCTGTTTGAAGCAACTTCCTTCAATTGCTTTTCTTTAATTTTGAATCGCACTATTTTATTTTAATTCGAAAGTATATTTATTGCTCATGGGATTAGCTTAAGTGGAAATAAAGTTTACAAGATTAGTACTGAGAATATTTTATATTATGTATCTAAATACTGTGCACGAGAAGTGGAAAAATGAAAAGTAATTATTCTGACCACTAAGCCTACAAAACGGGTTCGTCAAATTATCTGCATTTCTATTACCACCATTATAAAGATTTCCCGAGAAGCAAACGATAAGCTTAAAAATAAGCTTCAGCTAAAAAATTTTAAAAAATCGAAAGAAGATATTTTTAAGAAAACTTCTATTAACGAATTAGATTGCAGCATTACCAGACGATATCAGGATACTTTTGTTAAAGAAAAATAATTAACAAACCCTCTTAGTTAATTACTTGCTGTTTTGAAAGAATGATGTCTTAATATTTAAGGAATTATTTTTTTGTAAAAACAAAATAAATTAACAAATTTTAATTACAGAGATATACTGTTTATTAAGTCATAAATAACTCTATGTCTAAATTACTTACTATCAATAAAAATTGTCCTAAAGTATTTTCATGTAAATATGTGTCTTTTTCCGGTAATTTTGTAAGATACCTGTGTTTACTAGGATTCTTTATTCCTCAAATAATCATTGTTAAGTTATGTGAATTCATCTTATTATTAAATGTAAATAACTCCTCCTCTATTTTTCATCTTACCCCCATTTTAGCGAAATCAAAGCTTACTGTAGCATGCAAAAAAATGCAGAGGTTTCCGTATTTGGGAATTGATAAGAAATTAAAAATTTGTTGAAATGTGATACTGATTTTCTCAGTTATTTTTAAAAAAATAGCCCTCATAATGTACACTTCCTGTACAGCAAGTGTAAAACCTTTTATACCTTGCACGCCGCGGTTCACTATTATGACAATTAAACCATAGGTTTGTAAAAAATGACAAATCTCTGCTGATCAAAATATTATAATATTTTGGATATATAAATGCTTAAAGCTACCAAATCAATGACTAAATGACTTATGTATCTCGTTTATTTGTAATATCTTGATTAAAAATAATATTCTTTTATATACTTATTTATATATAGCAAAAGTATTAAATAAATTATCATTATACTTCTCGATACCCGTTTCCTCGGTAGCGTCCAAGGATCTCACGCCCTCCTCCACCCCGCATTCCTCCAACCCTTGTTCCTCACTAAAAAGACTTAAGCTGGGGGTTGGAGAAAGTTCTTTAAACTCAGCTGCTGTCGGGTTACCTCGCAACACGTGTGAAAAAGTATAAGTGAAATACGAGTGAATATTGATTGCAAAATACCATCTTTATACTCATAAAAGGCTACGGGTTAGTTAAATTATATAAGTTTTGTAAATGCTATAACTGAATTTTTTTAAAGAATTGTATTGCTATTAATTAGAATGTAAATGCTATAATTATATAAAAATTGCAATGATGTTGTCTAACAATAGTACGCGTCTGATGCAGAAATTTTATTCTCTCTAATGGTGATAATATCGGACCCGTAAAGTTCTGTGGTGCTGGCAGTTCCATGATTAAGCGCTGTCTTTGAAGTCTGAAAATGGAAGGAGGAGGAGGGTGGGAAGATAGCTGTCGTGGTTTGCAATTTCCTTCCTGCTTGGGAACGAGGAACTTAGAAACTTTTGAACTTATTTTAGCAATATGTAAACAGTACATTGATTGGCGAAAGAGAACGCTTCGTAATCTCCTCATTAAAAGCGGCAGACTTCGTCATCAAATGGGTCTATTGTTGCAAAGAATCATAAGGCTAAATATCCAATGAATTCTAATAAGGAGAGCTGTTTTATGGTTATTCTGAGAGCAGAAAATGAATGAATTGCAAATTTAATCATCTTAAAAAAAAGGATTAATTAAAAAAAGGAAAATTTAATCATCTTAAAAAGTGAAAAAGAGGATTAAAATTAAACATTTTACGTCTTACTCAAATTAATATTTGTTATTGACTTACTGTTTTAGTTCACTGAAACAGGTTTAGTACAGGTTGAAGTTCAGGGAAACCTGAATTATCCAAACCTATCGGCAAAACCAATTTGAGATAACCGTGCTTTGTTTTCCATCTATACTTATAAAAGGGAATGATGTCTGTCTGTCTGTGTGTGTGTGTGTGTGAGAGAGAGAGAGAGAGAGCGGAGCTCTAAGGATAGAACATTCGACTTTGAAATTAGATTAGTTGTCAACTGCAATGATGGAAAAGAAATATGTATTAAGATTCCGTACTATGCATATTTATCAATGCATTGCATTTTCGAATAATAAGAATATTAACTTTTTACATTTCAATCCTACTCTCAGGCAACATTTTTCTCTATGTTCCATTTTTTCATGACTTCAGTATTTAGGCAAAAGGGGAAAAAATTCTACCGAGTTGGCTGAAATTGCAGGTTGAATTTTCGGGAGAAAGAATCAATTAATAGAATGCATATATTAATTTTATTTCTTGAAGCAATAAAATGAGCGCATACATTCAGGAGATATAAAAAGTTGGAATACGACATCGAGGTTATAACTTTAAAAAAATCTTTAATATTTGTTGAATTTAGAAAGAAATGGCTACTATCATACATAAATACAGAATTATTCAATTTTATGAGAGCATAAAAATCGCTTTCTTTGGCTAACGAATTTTGAAATTATCTCCAACCCCCCGCCCCCCATCATAATGAAGAAACCCAGCCAAAAAAATAATACTTGAAACCAGTGGTAAATACTATCAGCAAAGAAGATACTTTTGGAGGCCATCCGGAAATATTAGGTTGCAAAACACGTAGACACAATAATTTTTCACCACACGTTGTGATATCATGATTAATTTATGACAAAGTCAAGGACAAAACCGTTTCATTAAAAAAAGAAAGAAATTCAATCAAAATATGCAATGCTGCATCTTTCGTGCTGTTTTGCAAACCAGGAAAAAAAAGAAAGAAAACTCATAAGTGACATAATAAACCGAGATACTTGCTCCTTGTTTTAATTCTGTCGCCAGAGTTTTTTTTTTTTTTCCTTAACTCAAAGGCGATTAAGATTTATTTTTCTGAATATCGTTTTCTCTTCCCGCTCTTTCTAATAATGACGTAACATTCATTCGACTCTTGTGATTACTTTGTGTGATGAAAGAGTTTTTAAAAATGTAACGTAAAAAAAGGACAATTAGAAACAAAATTTCGAAAATAATTTTTTGCATCATCGTATCAAAATATTAGTTTTTGATTTATGTATGTAAATGTTCTACTTAAATTGGTTTTAAACCAATGTAAAGAGAATTTTAAAATTTGATTGTCTGGCAACACTATCGACTGTTCTTTTATACTTATAAAAATTGTTTTGAATCCGAATTCTAATTCAAGTAATGATGTATGACTGATATTTTTATATAACTAAATATGAAATAAACTTACGATGACGTAGTTACGTTATTTAAAACATGCGTGATAAAATTTTTAAATTAACTGTGACATTTAGTTTTGTTTTGATTCAATCTAAATTTTTTAATCAGATTCTTGGAATTTACTGGGTGAATAAAAACTATAATAATCTGTTCCGGCTTAATTTATTGATGACTAGCCGCCTTTGGCGACCAGCCGCTTCGCCAGTATTGCCACTCGCTACAATTTTCAATTAAATATTTTAAGTAACTGGTCTCTTAAAGGATTCTCAAATAAAACATTTTTAATCTTCAAATTTTGATATTCATACCAAACTTATACTGTTTAGATAGTTTCGTTCAATTTACTATATATATTTTGCTAATTTGTTGTCATTTCCGGCAAAACTTCACCTTTAATTTAAAATGTAAATGATGAAATTGCAATTAATATTAAGATATTTTTTAATAAAACCAAGCGTTTTATATTATTTATCATCTTTATTGTTATTTATTAATTATTATTATTATTGAATGTGAGTATTGCAAACAGAATCGCTCGGTATTTAAGTCTTATGTGAACTACAAAATATTTTTCATAATTTATGTAATATCTCAAATTTCTGAGATTCAGCATAAAATAGTTTTTAGTTTTGCTTTCAAAAGGATTGAAATGAAATCAATAATAATATTTTGTTCAGGCCTATAAATATATTTCAAAAATTATGAAGTCTAAATTTAATGCAGTAAGGTATCATATTCTGAGAAATATTCTGGACACACCAAATTTTAAATAAATGAATGAATGTTTCTATTTTCCACGATCAACTAAGACTTATTTATGAAGTTTTAAATGTTAAAAATTTAGAAAAACTCAACATTTTCATAATCTTAGGCTAATTAATCTTGAGAAACCTGCGCGCTGATTGGCGTATTTTTTTTGAAGCGATCGATGGAAAATCTAAAATTATCCTTTTTTTATTGAATAGTGATATTCAAATTTTCATAAATCAGTCAGTTTAAGTGATTGGAAATTAACTCTTAAAAGTCAGTGATTTAGTTGATTGGAAATTAACTCTATGACCACCATAAAATATGTGCTTTCTCTTGTGGTGTATGCATTCTACTTAATATCCGCTCGAATAAAAAATCACATACAAAACTACTACATAGAACAAACACATCAAAAGTAAACATAACATTTCAATAGTTGCCAAAACAAAAGAGAGAAAAATGCAATTAATAAGCATTTTTGTAGCATAATAAGCCTAAATTTGTCGATTTCTTTCTATCAAATTTTGAGCAAATTATGTTCCAGAGGAAGTCTGCCTGTCTAACTGTCCGAATATAAGTCAATACGGTAACTACAAAACGAAGAGGGTTAGACGGATAAAATTGATACACATATTTAATATTTATATTCTAAACACTTGACGAATTTAGAGTCAAGTTCAACAAAGGGTTGAACGTCTCTAGGTCTGTAATTTCAGAAGCACAATATTACATGATGATATAAAAACAATTTTTGTGCTATAATATTTTTAAAGTTATTGTAGTAAGTGTCAATATTATGTTTAAATTTTCAAAAACAAATCACTCCTAGTTGCACATCTACACCCTCTAATCATAAAAGTCTCGTGTTTTTTTAATTCTGTGTCAAGCTATCTGCTCTGTAGAGCGCCAATACAGAAGCATTCATCTTTCTTATTAATAAAAATTGAAATTGTATTCATTCCGAAGATGAGTTTTGACTATCTTTAATCTCTATGTTGCATAACCTTAATTATCTGCTTTAATATTATCTTATTGCATCGATTAACTTTCTTTGAGTTTTATTTCTTTCTTCTGTCACTTCGCATTGTTTCGAAAAACGGACAAAGATCAGATTGCAGTTCATTCAGTCAATGTCAACTGAAGAAAATGAAATGTTATCTTTGAAACTCTTTTACTCTTTTGCATGTCGGCAAAAAGTTTCTGTACATAATTAATGTTAGATAAAAAAAATATAGATATATATGATGATTCTAATTTATTTTCAGCCGGACATCTACGCCTAAAAATTAACGCGATTTCATCTGCCATACAACTTCACGCAATATGTTAAAAAAAAACAAAAAAAAATGCCTCATAGTTTTAAACATGAATGAAATGGTATATAATTTGTCTTTGACCAAAATGACACTTAAATATACATTTTCAATGCCTAAAGAAGTCGGGAGTGTTACCTCTTTTTCTCCTCTTCTCTTGGGATGTCACAACGTTGGTCAAAATAATTTTGCCTGGATGTTATGCAACCAATTGTTCTCGTTGCCATCACAAAAACATCAAAGTGACCTTGACAAATAACGATTTGCCTCTCTTGTTTACTTATTTCATCATTTGTGTGCTTTCAGGGGTAACTTCAGAACATCATTCATTGAAAACGAATTCACTTCATTTGTGCATCCAAATAAATGCATATTTATCATTTCATTAGATGAAGTGACAATATCTTGTCAAAATATATAATAATCAAAAATTTAAGTTATATTTTTATTTGTATATATAAAAAGATCGTTCATGTTTCAAAAATACTTGAAAATATTATTAACTTTTTGAGTAATATTTTTAATTTTGAAGAAAAACTGAATATGTGCTTAGAATATAGAAATGGAAAATAAAATACTACTTACTATCAAAAATTTTTTTATTTAAAATTTGGTATCATATAACACCAAAATCTACTTTTCAACTTTTCTGCCATTCGATTCAAAATTTGGTATATATATCAACAGTTTTAACGCATTGAAACCTGGTCGTGCTTTTAATTCAAGATATTGACATACATAGGGGTAAACTAACTCTAAGGCATGATTACCAAAATATTTTTTTACAATTTCTCTTATAATTATACAAATCTATACTGCTTATATATATTCTAAGATAAAATACAAATTAAATGTCGTTCTGTGTTCTATTAAAATCCCTTTTAAAGCTAAACGAAAGATATGACGGTCATAATAAGTTTAGCTGGCATTAATAAAATGTTAAATATAATAAGATGGAAGGATATCAGAGTCAGCATTCCTATCTCTGAACTTTCTCACCATACCAGCATCTATATACTTTAAAATCCCATATGCACATTGGCTCGTCAATGAATGTCGTCGTATCTATATGCCTATGCATAATGACTCGGCGATGCAATTATGCTGTTAATAATTGCAATAAAAGAAAGTAATGCAATTAAAATTTTGAATCCTATAGAGAACAAAGGAAAAATTGACAGTAACTAAATAACACATAAACAAAAAGTTTTTAAATACTTATACAATAAAAGAAAATTTAAAAATCTTTAGAACAGACTAAAACGTTTCAACAATATGTTTACAGAATGGAACATGCAAGATAATAATAAGAAGAAAGCAACTCAAAAATAAAAAGTTAAAACACGGAAACATAATAATTCGTATCAGTATCATAGAGAAACTGTACGACAATTAAATTGACATCGCTATTTTTTTTCTTTCTTTCTTCCTTTTTTCTTTTCATTTCTTTATATATTTTTATTTTTATTTTATTTTTTTGAATTTTGAAAAGACAAAAAAACATTTCTACCAAAACTAGACTATTCAAAATATGAATTACATTTTAATTAATTTAAAAGTCAATTCATACTTTAACAAGTTGACCGTGATTGATAAATTATTGTTAGAGCACCAAATTTCATCAAAATGCTTAAATTTGTACAAAGTACATGCAAACATCTCTCTCTTTCTCTCTATGTGTGTGCGTGTGTGTGAAACATTTTTTGAAGTAACAGGCATGGAATCCTTTAACGATTTTTATTTTTCATGGTTTTAAGGTTGTAGCCAAAATTTTATCTGCATCAAAATATTTAAACATTTTTTAAAGCTTCAAGATTTTTGGATGATTTTCTTTTAAATACAATATTTAATATGATATTTTTAAATAGAATATTATGTTTTCTTGCTTAAATTAATACAAGATTTAAATTTAATTTTTCAAAATCAGCTGAAATAAATTTACACTAAAAATCATAGGGATCTGCAGAAAAACATATAAAAAATTATATTTGTTTAAAACAATAATTTTCTTTTTTTAGGAAACAATATTTTGAAATTTATATGTTTTTTATATTGCTTGATTCTTTTCATTACAAACTTTGAAATAAATCAAGCATTTCGTGACGGAATAAGGAAGGAACAAATACTGCACCAAAATCTTAACAAATCAGATGTTTTGAATGAATAATATATTCTTTTTTAATAAATTCCGACAAGTCCAGAAAAAAATCCCGATTTTTTTTTCGTTTTAAATTTATGGTATTTTCTGAGAGAAACAGTGAAAATAAAATCAACATATTTTTTCTTTGTTAGATATGAATTTTTAAAAATCCAATTCAATACAAAATTTAATTTAATTTAATTCAAAATTTAATTTTTTAAAATTCTTCTACCTGTATTTAAAAATGTTCAACTGTTTATTCAAAAAGGCAATGCGAGATAAGCACGACGACAGACAATATGTGCAAATACTTTTTCAAATTATTAAATTCAGAATTAAAAAATTCCAAATATTAAAATCTAGCATTTCATGTCTGAATCGTTCGCATTCTTTTAATAGTGGAGCAAAAAATAAAATCTCGTTTAAGCATATCATTCTTTTTAAGGAAGAATAATGACTCAGAATATTCTAATCTAGATGATGCCATAAAATTATAAAATGCTACATTCATTTGGATGTATAGGAAATAATAGTGAGAAAAGGAACAAATTAAGAGCTATTCACTTCTTTTTCTTTTTTTTTTCCTTCCTTCCTGTATTTGTAAATCCAATTCCACGGAACAAGTTTTAGCAGGTTCAACGAACAAGTGCTTGCATAACGTTACGACTAACTCTCACTTCTCTTTTTTTCTGCCATTATTTACCGACGCTATCTGCATTATGTTTATTTTTGTCTCAAATATTTTCCTTCTTGATTGAAGCGTGCAAACTGATATTTTCAAGTGTCATAATACTTATCACATCCATTGTTTCCAAAATATTGCCCAAATTGTGTAAAGGCTGATGATAGAACTCAATGTAATAATCATTGATTCTCTTATCGGGAGCATGCGCACTGTGCGGCGAAGGAGTTGCTTTTTTTTTTCTCTTTATCCATGCCGATGTTGTGTTTTTGCTGTCAGTCTAGATGAACAGACACGGCATCCGCATCGTGTGAATCTTTTGAGCCGGATAATTCATCAATTTTTTCTTAGAATAATTCCTTGGGGAGGATATAAATGGAAGGAAATTTTTGCAATGATAAGTTTTGGGTAAGTTTTTCATCTTTTTTAATTTCATAATCTGATTAAATCTTATTGAAATATATATATATATAATCTTATTAGTACCATTTACATATTTTGCATATAAATATGCTTACAAAAAGAACGATCAATAAGTATAAATGCCATCAAAAAAAAATAAAGAAGATATTTTCTTGTTCTCTTATTTATTAGTAGGAAATATATTTATCTCCAGAAATATCGGTTGCTTTTAATTTCAATTAAATCTCTTATGCATAATTTGATGGTAATAGTTTTTGATGATCATCAAAGAACAAGTATAATTTCTAGAACAAGCATAATTTCCTCATGCAGTATAATTTCATAACATCCTAGTGCCAGGAACACTAGAGATTTCTTATTATATTAAGTTAGTTTGGCAAGTTTTAACAGATTTAGCTACAATTTTTTTTCGCCTTGGCGATATACCTGATATCCGATGCTCCAGTTTTTAACCAATTAGATTATATAACAACTGCACGTTTTCTTTTACTATAATAATAAAGTAATTTAGCTTTATGATTCCTCAATGTAAACTGTGCAAATAATTAGCAAAAACTTTCTCTTCTAGCTTTCAATAGTAAGGAAAGAAAATCGCAACATTAAATATTTCATGAAATAATGAAGTCATCTGAATTCATTTCAAAAATGATATAATGCTAAAAATTATATAATAATTAAAAAAAAAATTTTTAATTATTAAAATTCAGAAAAAGTTCCATGGTAAATAAAACTGGTATCTTTAAAAAGATATATTTTTTATTTTAAGATACGTAAAAATTAAATGCAATGCACACTTAATATTTTTGGAAATCATGGTGGTAAAATGCTCCAATTTCACTTAATTTTGAATTAATTAAAAATTCGAAAAGTCATTCCGAGGTTCCATAAACATTCTCACCTATTAAAATATATTTATAGTGAATTTGGTATTTATAAATGCAACTCTAACGTTCTGTACTAAAGAACGTGACATGCACTCAAACGAACGTTTTCTTCTATAGGTTTAGATACGCTTTTATTTAAATTTTGTCTTAAGTTTTAAGATGAAATTTTGTAATATGTTTTACTAACTTTTTGATGCATTAGAATTTTGGGAGTTTGTGTATTCTTAATGATAATATACTATATTAATATTTTCAAAAGTTATATCAGTTACTCGAATTCATTTACTTAAATTTCGAATCCAAGATAGTTGAGTCACTTAATATTGAATTTAAAAAATGTTTTTAAGATGCTCTAATATTTATAACAATAACATATAAAATAAAGATGCAAAAATTATTTAAATTTTTTTTTGTATTCTAATAAAAATGCGTTTTTAAAAACTGCTCTTATTAAAATTTATTTATTCATTTTTTCTCTTAAAAATATGTAAATATATCCCAAAATATAGAGTCTTAAGGCATCCCTAAGCCTGGCGCTCGGGTATAATTGCTTTCTTGTTGCCCTTTTTCTATGCCCCTCAAACAGATTGTAAAGTCAGCGTGATAAAGTCTCAGCTTCATGACAGAAATGTTCAGAGTCTAATACAGGATTCTATCAAAAATTCATTATTTTTTGGGTATAATTCGCGTAAAAGCTTGCGTTTTGGTTCAAATTTTCTTCCACAAGTGTGGTGTGAAATTCTGAGGCCGTTGAGATGGCCCAGGTGTTGACTTTGTCATCTGACCACTGTTAAAATTACTTAATCTATATGTAAGTAAACTTCGTGTTGCTCCAAATCGGAAGTTAAATGAATTTTACTAAGCTAAGACACATAGGAAGGTGCTTAGTATTTCAAATTGCAACTTAGACAGTAGAAAATTAAACGGTCAGAATCAAAAGAGCAAATTTTTGAATAATCCGTCATTTAAAGAAAAAAATAAATAAGTAAACACCAGGTGATTATATTGAATCGAAATTAAATTAAATAATTGTAATTTTAAATTAATTCCTTCCAAAATTTCATTGTAATTACTAAAATACTGTTCAGCTTATCTTAACATAATTTTTTTCACTTATCATTATACTTTTGATGTGAAATCGCTCTCGAGTTTTAGCAAACTACTTTAGCATCGAAACCAAGGGCTGATCATTTGCATATTTTAGTTCTAGAAATATTTTTGCGATGCAATCTTCTGTTGGAAATATAACTTTTATGTGTGAAAGAGGATTTAGAAAGAAAACGGTTTCCTATGAAGTATTTCTCCGAGTAGGCACAGAAACATCAAAAAGGGGAGAATGGAATTTCGTAAAAAAAGAGGTTTTGATTTAAAAAAAAGCAATAATAGGAAGAAAATTTTGTTGCAACGGTAGTAATGATGAGAAGAGACAAATGGAATTGCAGGGATTGCGAAACTTGTACTAAGACTTGAAATTGGGGAGAAAAATAAGAGGATGCTATTAGCACTAGATATTATGCAACATATCCACGATATTGATCGGTATTCTGAATGTCGTATAATATCGAGAATGTATCATTTACGGTATTTTTAGGCATTCTTTACTGTTAGGAAGAGGCTTAGCTATAGGCCGACGTGATAACGAAAGATTATTTTATGAAATTTAAAGTATTATAAGTAATTAGAATTTAAAAAAAAATTATCTTTAGCAATTTCAGATATATCAGTTTAAATATAGTTTTCTTGACTATTCAAGGATGATTTTGGCAATGACATACTTTTATAAAATAACAAGCACTTAATGAGACTGTGTAACAGTAGATTATGAGATGTAATTTCATTTAAATTAGATCAATGCTCTATTTTGATGGTACACTCTTTGGATTGGATATCGCAATTTTGAATTGCTGTCATATAAATCGGGAGGACATCTCATCCTGTTCTCCCTTATGTACAACATCATCAAAAATTCATATTTCTGTAAAAGAAATTAAAGTTTTAATCACATTTAAAATATATATTTAACCGATCATATGTCAACCGATTCATGGGGAGGGAAGTGCAGCTTCTGTGAGTCAAAAGACTGGAGCAAATAAAAATCCATTAATAAAAAGGAAAATGCATCAGAACACCTTAGACAATTGGCCTTGGAAGTCATCAGAACACCTTAGACAATTGGCCTTGGAAGCAATCAGAACACCTTAGACAATTGGCCTTGGAAGTCATTAATAAATCCCTAAATGTGACATTAAATTGTATACTGATGGCAGCAAAATCGACAGTTTTGCAGGTAGTGGCATCTATATTGTAACTCCTCAGTCTAGTTTTTCTCTATGCCAACGAAATCCAGACTTCCGTTCCGTTTTTAGAAGCGAACTTCTAGCAATCGATGAGGGATTTAAGACCATTTTACACGAAAATAATTATAGGAACTTTTGGATTCTTACTGATAGCCGCAGCTCAATGGAACACCTTAACAATTGCACCTATGTTGGAGATAAAGCAAGTTTGTCTATTCTTCAGAAGGTGAAGCTAATTTCACTCCAATATGATATTCATTTCTAGTGGATCCCATCTCATGTGGATCTACTTGGTAACGAAATAGCAGACAGGCTAGCAAAGAAAGGAAGCAGCCTAGCGACTTCATCTTCTGCTGAACTCACATACTTAGAACTCTTCTCTCAGGCGAAATTCCTAAATAAGAAGAATTAGATGGTACCTCCTACTCATGATTGGTATAGGGAAAATAAGCCGAGCCAATCCTTAATCCTTCCTTGTGATAGAGAAACCAACACTTGCCTGTCGCGCCTTGCCAGTGGCCACCTTAAATGTCTTTTCTTTTCTCAGGGTGAGAAATCTTACCCTCTTTACCCGAAAAACATCGGGCCTCTGCTGAACATATTCTAGACTGTTTAAAACTTCTTTGGGGAGAAATTTATTCTTCTCCCTTCCTCGTTTTTGACTTTCTTCTTGTCAACAGATTTTTGGATTTGGTCAGGCCATGGAGATTAGCAACGACAACAACAACAATATATATTTAATCAGTATTTTGGAATTTTTCATCTTATGATAATCATTTAGGATAATATATGTGATTGATAATCATTAGGATATGATATTTTCTTTTATTATGTCTTTTCTAACATTTAACTATTTCATTTTAACCTCCACATTTTTGAAAAATATTTTTTATTCCGTTTATTAATTTTTACTTTTTCGTGTATGTAGTATAGAGAAAGTAGAATAATCGTCAAAAAATTCGGACTCGGGATTTTGACGAATCTTCAAGTTTTAGATTTTCCTGAGTTCGGAAAATAAATTTTCAGAAAATGTTAGTGTGTCTTTCTGTCTGACAAAGATAATTCAAAAACGCCTTGAGTTAAACAATTGAAATTTGCTATACGGTCTTTACACCAAATTTGCAGATTTCTATCAAATTTTGAGTAAAATTTGTTCAGAGGAAGTCTGTCTGTCCGGCTATTCGAATATAAGTTAACACGATAATTACAAAATGAAGAAAGTTTGATAGATAATATTCTGTGCACAGATTTATCATCTATTGTGTAGACACCTATCAAATGTTGAGCCAAATCCAACTAGGGATTGACTGTCTGTCGGTCTCTACTTTCAGAAACACAGTTGGGGTACTTCCCCCTCCCCCCCCCCCAGTTTAACCATTTGAGGGTGGGTCAAAGATCGCTGAGCTTATGCCTTGCCTTATATTGAAAATAAAAATTTGCCCAATTTTGGGCCTTCATATCCGGCTCCCGGGGTACAAACCTCGTTTTCCCCCACCCTCTTGTTACGTTGCTGGTTCTCTGGCATAACAAGTTTATTATGTTGTATGCGAGAAAGTGTTGGAGAGACCACTTTCCTTGATTTTACATGTTATTAAACTGAATTATAATGTATTATACCACAAAATGAGCATTAATCAGAGAAAAATAAGAGTTGTTGTGGCCTCATGGTGCAAATGGTGATTGAGGTTCATGAGTCCAGTTCAGCAAAATAGCACTGTTATATAATGGAATAATGTTCGATAAATGTGTTTAGGGGTAATTGTCCTTCTACTAGTGTGGAGTGTAAGATCGGAGATGGAGGGGTTGACTCAAATGTCATTCTAGCAATTTGACTATGCGGATCACAGTTATGAGTTTCGTTTCTGAATAATCCTAATATAGCTTATAAATTCGACATTAATACAATTAATACCAAAAATAAGAAAGCAACAATATTTTATTTAAAAATGTTTCAAATAAATGTTACAAATATATTTTATATTATTCTATTTCCATATTTTATTGTTTTCTACTTTTAGTCTATAATCTGTTTCACAATTTCACATGTCATCACGTTATAGAATCTCGCATCCAGTTTTCCATTTTTTTCCCCTTTGGTTCACAACCAAATTCCACATCTCATATAAAATAAAAATGCAACTAAAAGTAATCGATTTAGCTAATAGCTGAAATTCTCATAACCCAATCCAATTTAAATAAGGAAGAGAAATGAGAACTTTATTTCAACATTCTATTTTTATAAACATAAAGCAGACCAAGTGAAGGAAAAGCGCGTTAAAAAGATTGTATTCCCATGAGCTCAAAATGCCCATTATTATGGTTACGCAATTTTCATAACGTTCGATATCCTGAATAACGGTGAACATTACGAAAATATCGTAACAATGTTTTGGGGCATCTCTGCATTTTAATTTTAATTTTATTCCAACTTTAAATTAAACTAATACTTTAATAATATAAGAAATACTTTAAATTGTATTTAACTTTATTCTAAAATCTTCTCTTATTTTCTTATTCAATTCTCACTTTCTTATTGAATTACTTTTAACACGCACTCTAGAAAATGGATTAATTCAGTAGACTCTCACGCTCCGAGCGAAGGGATAAAAATTTCTAATGCTTGCAACATTCTTTTAAAGATATCTAAATTTCCCTTTCCTTAGTCTTCACGTATCAAAGAAAACCCTACCAAAATCTGAAAGTAAAATCACTGAAGGGAAAACATTCTGTCTTCCTTTGCACTTGTGTCGCGTTGCAAACTGACATCGCTTATCGCTTCTTACTGTACAAATCAGTTGTCTGTAATCTTACTGTACTGTAATCACTGTACAAATTATGCCTCCCGGATGAAATAAATTGAAATTAAATTTCAGAAGTTTCTTCCTTTTCGTCCGCGCAACTGCTAAAATACTACGCCTCTCACACACATATATGTATATATATGTAAAATATGCGTTTAAAAAAAATCATGAAGTTTTGAAAAAATGTTATTCTTTATAACATTTATTCCCCCAAAAAATATATATATATTTTTTATTTTACTAAGATTTTTTTGTTCAAGCCATGATAAGAAAATTGCAGCGTATCGACTAGGAAGGCAGAAAGCAAGAAAAAGAAACCGTGAGAGAGTATTCGGAGCTTATAGAGTTTTAGAAAGAAATGTGCTAACTCAGCGTTTTGATTTCATATATATATATATATATATATATATAGTAACCAATCTAAAGTAAGAAATAGTTTGAAAACGAAACTAAAATGAAAACGAAAACAAAACAGTTTCGAAATCGCAAATAAAAATTATTTCCCATTCAAACTAAAACCAAAAATGGAACAGGTAAAAACTTCATAGTATTTAGAGAGCGCAAATGCAGTTACTTCTAAAACACAGATGAACTGATACAAAAGTATAAAAATCAAGTTAATAGGAAAAACAAATAAACCAAATAAAAAAAATATAAAAAAGAATCCGGCCTGAAGACTTTTTCAAGGATTACCCTCAGGCAGGGATTCAAAAAAAATGGATTTTTTCTGTTAAGGAAATTCAGACAATTAAGTCAAAAAATGATTCCTCGTGACCCGAAATTCCCCTGAAATTAGGCCCAAGAGATATACCATTTTAACAGAAAGGAAAATATAAAACAACAAATTAGAAGAAAAACCACTAATAAGTAAAAATACAATAACAAAAAAACAATAAAAACCAAAATACCATAAAATAACACTAAAGTAAAAAACGAAAAGGCAAGAACATACCATCAACAGTTAAGGAAATTTTAAGCTATCGATTGTGATTCCCGCTTATTAAAAACACAAAGCTAACGGTAATTTAGGTAAAAATTGTGAGCTTCCAGCGCCACCTATTGAGTGATATAATATGCAAGGAAAGTTCTATTTTTTATTTAAGCCAAAAAATTAATCCCAAACCATACCTTGTTTAATTAAAAAATTGACATTACAGTAATTTTTAGGAAATTCATTTTTAATTAAATTATTAATGAGGTTGTTTGATGCTTCAATATAGGAATTTTTATTATTGCAAACCCTTTTGATCCTGTTAACTTGTGAGAAAATTAGATTTTTGAAAATTTTAGAGTTTAGATTGGAATGGTATTTGCATAGTTTTGTTATTTTAAAGTTGAATCCATCCCTTTTATCGTATATACCAACTATTGTTTTATCATTATCAGTTTCGATTTTTAAATCCAGAAAGGTAGCTTCAAGTTGATTTTTATTCGTTTCTGTTAGAATTAAATCTTTTGGATAGCAATTAGTTACAATATTAGTATTGTCGAAGTTAATTAAAAATAGGTCATCAATATATCTCCACCCGTTTATTAAATTATATTTAATTACTTATTTCTCATAGTAATGTAGAAAAATATTAGCCAAAGCACTTGAGAAAGCTGTTCCCATTGGAATGCCCTTAACTTGTTTATAAAAATTAATACCATTAAAAACGTAATTTTCAGTAATATTAAAATTACATAACTGAAGCCAGTTATTTTTAGGAATGATATTTTCATTTAAATATTCGTCATAGATAAAAGTGCAGACTTTTATTAATTTTTCATGAGGTAGATTAGTGTATAAATTTTCGAAATCAAAAGTATTAAGTTTATTAATGTTGTTATCTTTAAGAAAATCCAGAATTTCTTTGTTACTAGAAATAATAAAGTGTTCTTCATCTTTTATTTTGTCCAGGATAATTTTTAAGTATTTAAAGAAATGTTTACCCGTATAGTAATTATAACTGCCAGTGCTACAGGTCACGAATCTGAATTTTAATGGATTTTTATGAAATTTAACTGTTAGGAATAAATAAGGATAGTTAAGAGAGCAAGTCTTAGTTTTGGTTTTTTTTTGCGAAAGCTAGCAGTCTTTTATCTAATTCCTTTTTCCCGGTGTTCTTTAACATATAAGGTTAGGAGTTCGGCCCTCGTGTATCGCCAATCGCAACACCACGTTTTAAACCTCCCTGAAATGGAAAAACACATTTTTAGAAAAAAGTCTTTTTTCTATGAAAAAGATAACTAAAAGAAACTTTGATCTAGACAGATGAAATCTGTTATATATGCTTAAAACCAAATTTGTAGATATCTATCAAATTTTGAGCAAAATCCATTCAGAGTAAGTCTGTCTGTCCGGCTGTTCGAATATAATTTAACTAATGAAGAGAGCTAGATAGATAAAATACTAAAGATTTAATACCTTTAGTCTAGGCGTCTACCAAGTTTTGAGCGAAATCTAAAAACGGGTTAACCGTCTGTCGGTCTGTACTTTCAGAAATGTGTAAACGCGATAACTCAAATAGGAAATGAGTTAAATATATCAAATTTGATATGTGATTTTGTGACTTTGAGAGTAGTTTTATTTGAAACTTTTGTTTCAGTTGGCTGGGAAGAACGCATCTAAAAACCAAATCTAATTTTCGGATATTATTAACCGCATGTCAGGGATTAATCATAAAATAACTCGCCAAGAATGGCACAACAATCTCAATAAAAATGCAAAATTCACGCCAAAAATTAATATTTCTTAATTATTGTATGTTTAAATCATGCACGGCATTCTCTGGGGTAACATTTTTATTACGGAGTATGAGAGAAAGCTTTGGGGAGACAACTCCCCTTGACTTATTACGTCATTAGCCGAAATATAGTTTTTGAAAGTTAAGAAATTGGTGTAGTAAGTTATTAATTTTTTTTTAAATGCAGTGTTTCATTTGGAAGAACATTAATTATTGTAGAACTATTAAATTTATAGAGTTATTATATTTTCTGACCTATCTGTCTACCTAATTGTTGTTAAAGAAAAAATCGTGATTAAGCCGATTCGGAACGAGAACACCAAACCAAAACTTTTTCATACCGCGCATTTTGTTTAAGTTGATGATACTGAGTTGCAAGTTGAGTTAGTAGCAACATTAGACTAGAAGTTTAGTGGAAAGTGGAAATAACAGTTAGTAATGTATCGATTCCATATTATTTATTTTTAAAATTGAAATTTCTTGCAAGGTTGGAATATAAAATCCACACTTTAAAAGACGTTATGGAAGTTGAAGGCTACAATGATGCGTTTTTGGTTAAGGCTGAATGTACTAAAAACTAGCAGATTTTGATCGAAAGAAAGAAAAACAAGTGCGACGCAGTTAAAATTTTTGCCTTTGAAGATAATTTCAGCTCAATTACAGCATGGAATTTACGAATAAAAACAAATATTTCTGGAATAAAAAAATAATGAAAGTTGTGGTATATCACTCGAACTTTTAATGAGATTCGAATGAAATTCATTTTGTTTTTATGACAAATAAAATTAATACTCCTTTTAAATTTATAAATTTTAATTTGGAGCGCTATAATGAATATAACTTATTATATATTTAATTTTTTTTCTTTTTTCCCAACTGCATAAAACATGCGGAAATATATTGTGGCAATTTTTAAGGTTTCAATTTAGATGTATTTATAGACTTACATTAAAATAAAAGGGTTTGAAGTTACAGAGTTTCTAATTTTAATTATAAAAAAAGAGACTTAATTTTCACTGTTATCATAATTACAATGGCTTTTAGTGGAGAAATCTTACTTAAATTTTCTGTATATTCTTTTTTTTTTAATGAAAAAAGTGTTTTGATTTTATATATTGTGAAACATATATTTCAATGGTTGAAAAAACAGGAAAAATCATATTCAATTTGCTAAGTGTTATCTCTAAACTAAGTTTAGTGAATATAATTTTTTGAGGTGGGGGGGGGGGAATGAGGTATTTTTTTTAAAGTTTGTACTCTAGATTTGTAAAATAAATTCTAATTATAATGTAACTAATAATTATAAATTTTGAATTTTTTTGCAAACTTAATAAAAAATTTGCTTTACCTATTAACAAATTCCTAGCTATTTACTAGGAATGACACATATTAAGTATGCTTATTTTTTAATCAAAATCACTGAATCATCAATGTTTATTGTTTTTAGATCAAAAGTGTAATTAGTATTCAAATATCATAACCAAAACTTAAAACATAAAATTAAAGACATTAGGAATTATGTTTTATTTGTTACCTTGGTAAGGTTCATTCAGTTTATACTGTTAAAAGCTTCTTAGCTTTAATATCTATATAAGTTTCTATACTTAGTTAAAAAAAATGGGAAAGAAGAATTTCTCAAATTTAGATAAATAAAATAATTTGCCAGTTTTATTCATCCTGATATAAAAAAATTATCATTATTGGTAACTTT
>JAPMOR010110876.1:777454-791670 GCA_026543865.1 Argiope aurantia | reverse complement strand
GTCTACTTGCTCCATAAACTAACAAAAAAATAAAATTTTAATAATCGCATATAAGTTGCTGAAATTTTTCTGATAACTACGTGACAAACTAGGAGTCTTTACCTTCTGCTCGATAAATTTTGGCAACCCGCAGGAAGATAACATAGCAATCCATCGTACGCATGCTGTGTTAACACTGCTTACTTCGTTAAGTACAATGACTACAATAATTTGAGTTACAATCATTAGTTTTGCTATACTACATACTTTGAAAGGGGAAAAATAATAAAAGTAGTTTTTTACAAAGTAGAAATGCAAATCCAATTTAAAAATCAGCGGGAGTGGTTACTCCAAACCTTTCCCGCATACTCTCTAATAAACTTGTGATGCCAGAGAATGCCTTACATGGCATTGGCGTACAATAATTATGATATATTAACTTTCGGCGTAAATTTAGTATTTGTACTGAATCTATCGTACCGTCCTTGGCGATTTTTTTTTTGTGATTAATCCCTGGCATATGGTTAATAGCATCCGAAAATTGAATTTATATTTTAAATGCATTTTTCTCAATCGATTGAAACAAAGATTTGGCACAAAACTGCACTTGTATTCACCAAATCCTATATTTAAATTGATATATTTAAGTCATTGCATTTTTGAATTATAGTTTTTACATATTTATGAACAGACTAACATAAAGTCAACCCTCTGTTGAAATTAGCTCAAAGCTTGACAGGTGTCTACACTCTAGATTTTAAAACTGTGTACTTAATTTTATCTATCTAGCTCTCACCATTTTAGAACTATCCCTTTAACTTATATTCAAACAGCCGAGCAAACGGACTTCCTCGGAACAGATTTTACTCAACATTTGATAGAAATCTGCTAATTCTCTGTAAAGACCTTATCCCAAATTTCATCCGTCTAGATCAAAGCGTTTTTGAATTATCTTTGTCCCAGACAGACAGGCATTTCCCAAAAATATGTTTTGCGAACTCAAGGAGATCTAAAATGGGGAGATTCGTAAAAATCTTGAGTTCGAATTTTTTTGATGATTACTATACTTTCTCTACACTTCGTATACGAGAAAGTAAAAAGACAAAAAATAAAAGTACTTACAATATCTCTAATGAGTTCTTTAGCATATTCTATCTGCTTTGGGGTGCCTCTGATTATAAATGTCTGCTCATTAGTGTATGATGGGAGCTCCTTTGCTTTCTTTATAGATGCACCTGATTGTTGGACGATATTTCGTATAGTCCTTCCGCCTTTTCCGATCACAAGACCACATTTGTCAATAGGTACGGAAAACTGGAATGAAAAAGAAGAATGAATTCGGGTTATCAAAATTGCATCCAATATAAGTTAAGTCAAAGAAGATATTCGCTGACACATTTACAAAATAACAAATAAAACAAAAATAACAAATTTTCTAATTACCCACTACAAAATAACAAATTACCCAAAACTGCTCAACTTCAAATTGTCCCAAATTAACAAAATACGAAAAATTACCCTTCAATTTTCCTCAAAAATTACCCCAAATTAACAAATTCTGCGAAATAACCCAATTTTAAATTACCTTAAAATAATTGCCCAAAATTACCTAACTTCAAATTACCCCAAAATAACAAAATTTACCGAAACCGTTGAATTGATGATTCTCAAAATATTGCAGGTCGTGCACTATCGCAGTTTAATCGTGGAAATAAAATCAAAAGTGCGAGTTACCAGCTTTCTATTATTATGTGCATGATAAACCAAAGCTGTACTAATATCAAAACAACGCTGAAGAAAAAGGTAATATTATACAATACAAAATATTATTTTATTCTGCAATATCTAGATAGAAACCATTTCAAATATTACAAAATCATAAAATAAAATAACTTACATCGAAATATAGATTAAATATTTTTCATACTTCCGAAACTTTTTTAGTTTTCAATTAATGATTTTGTTTCAAATTCTCAACTTGGAAGAGATTATGTATAAATTCCGCATTTAGTATAGCTTGAGTTTTATAAGGTATAATGTATGAGAAGAAAAAAACTACCCTTTTTAAAATCAGCGCTAATAAAATAATACGGTATTTCAAATATTTAATTAAACATTATTTATTTATTTATTTAAAGTTTGTCTGCTAAATAAAATATCACTTGATTCCACTTAATAAAAAAATATCACAGAAAAAACATATTTTACAGCTGATTTTTTATTTTTTTATAAAATATGCTTTTATATAAAAATGTCAAATATAAGTTTAAATCTAATATAAATATAAAAAATTTAATTACCTATATTTTAAAAATCATATTTATAGTTTGTTTTTAAACAAAATACAATCTTTCCATGGTTTGATTTTGTCAAAATTTGGAAGAAGCTTTCAGTTCCTACAAGAAAAAGAACTCTTTGGTTTCTATTTCATCAAAGTGTGTGAATTAGGTTGATGAAATAAAAACAAAGGAATGTTTAACTAAAGTTTTAAAAATTTATGTAATTTTTCCTCCTGTTTTATCTAAATGTAATGAACTACTCCATGAGGTACCAATAATTATGGTCCAGCCTCTGATAGATTATTGGATGATGGAATCTAATTTTGTCCTCACAAATGCACATTCATATAAAAAGACTCCAACAAAACACATAATTTCTATGAGAGCTGAATGAAATGCAGCAATTCAGCAAATTAAAAGTTCGCAAATATAATTCTTTTAGCAATCTGTTTGTTATCTTTTTTATAGCTATAAAGCAGTAATATTGCTTCCCTGCACAGTTAGTCTTATAATAAGGAAGACAGTTTTGCAGTTATTTTAATAGAGACTGAAAGGATACCAAGTTAATGATTCCCGACCATGGCAACCATTCCGAGAAGAATATGTGGACAAAAATTAAAGTTCTCGCAAGTGCACGAATTTTGACTATATATCTATATTTCCCGACAAGCTATGGAATGAACTTGTCATGGAAAGTATATAAGCGGAAATGCAGACACGAGAATTAATAGTAGAGTGAATTCTCTTTTTGAAATGTTACTCTCCAGCCAGTTCTATCTGAAAGGTTTCTACATTTGGCATCATTAAATAACTATTTGATGTTTGTGTATTATTGATTTTTAAAGATTTTGTTTTTGTATACATTTCAGTTGTGATATGCTGCCAATGGTTTCATGTTTTTTTTCATAGAATGAAATACAGTTATCTGTTATAGAGTTTGTTGAACTCCTAATTATCTCATCGACTAATTAATTGAAAAAATTTCCATAACATTATTTAAAAACAGGTATTATGTATTTTTATTGTATTTATTTTCATAATAGATAAAGAGATTTTGAAATAAACATGTTCCCATAAATTAAAAAGAAAAAAAAACCTCTGTAGGGAATAAAATGCATTTATTTTCTTAAACTGATTCTAAATCAGTTCCATATAAAAAAAATTGGTAAAAATATAGAAATAAGACAAAAAAATACCGTTTCATTTTGAGCAAGGAAATCTGTTACCATCTGCTCAGCAATCTGAAACAAAAAAAAATGCAATAAAATTTTATCAAAATTTTTAAGTGAGTAAAAATTAATTTCTTAAAATAATTCATCGAAAAATGTCAATCATATTAGACATCTAGGTGACTAAATAGTTTGTTTATTATATAAGATAGATAATTCACTGAAAGATGACTTAATTGCCCAATAAGCTCTTAATTTTCTTCTTCTTATTATTATTATTATTTTATTTGTCAAATATGGTTATGTTTTTAGATTTTATGGTAACCATCTAGATAATTTATATGATTAGATTCTTCACATGATGTGAAAAATCTAATCAGAAATAAATATTATTTTATGCCCAAAATTTCACAGAGAAAGAGAAAAGAAATTAACATCAACTATTAAAATTACCAGGATCTTTAATCATAAAGTAAGTTTAAATTAAATGCTTTATTCTTTTTTTTAAAAATATCTAATAAATAACGAATTTCTTTTTAAGCGAAACTTGCAATGTAATGGTTTAAAGTAAAATTAAAACATCTTTAACTTTCATTAAAATATTTTGTGAATCATATTCAAAAAATTTTTAAAATTTGTAAATTTAGGTTAAAAAATCGCACAATTAAATTTATGCCACAATATATAATTTAAAAATAATGTAAAGCAAATTTTTTGCACTAATATTTATGAAAGTAATTTAATAATTAGGACTTAATTAATAATTATTCTTTAATAAACTAAAAGTCTAATTACATTTTTTGAAATATTCCCATAGATGCACATTTTTGAAAATTCCATAATTAGGACAAATTGTCCCACTACAGAGCCAACAGATAGATAGATATATAGAGGTAAAAAAGACACTCTTATTATTAGAAAAGATAAATATATGTACGCATAAAATCCAAATAACGTTAAAAAATATCAAATTTATGTTTCATCAAGTCCATAACAGAAACATTGTCTATTTAGAAATAATTTTATTAAATCTCAGTTAATATACTAAATAGGACTCTATCTGTACTAGAAACATTTATATGGATTGCAAAATCAAAGTGTAAGCAAAATCAACTGTAATGAAATTTAATAAGTAAATCAAGTAACTCTTATCTCTGGAAGACAAATGACGATATTTTTAAATAATAGTCTCTCTCAAGAATGCACACAACAAAACGTTTTCAAAATTTAATCACAACAAATAACCAACTAAAGAATTTTTCACAAATGATTAAATTGCATTAAATTCAAAAAATTCCTCTTGGCAAGTTGGGAGGCAAAGGTAGGTTCTAGGTACATCTATGTTCCTATCTGGTAACATAAATTATTGATGTTAGAAACAGGCAAAATTAGGGAGTGAAAATCACTTTTCAGTCCCTAACATCTAAGATATCGCCACTATCAAAAACATTTAACTACAAAAGTTGTTTGTTTTAATGAGGCAGTAATTTGGCTAATTGGTTTACTTTTCTGTCTTCCATATCAAGAAAGTTATAGCGAAATGAATATTTCAGTCCCTCACTATTTCCAACCCTTTTGAGCTAGTTGGACCATTTACGAACCCATCCGAGTTTTTTTACATTTCTAACAACATATTCCAAGCCAGTTAAAATTCAAACAAAATTACTCTAGTAATCCTGTTCAAAGAAAGCATGGTCAAAGAGTTATACGCATATATATATATATATAATGAAATTTTAAAATTTATTTTAAATCTTAATTAATTTCCATTTTTTTATCTTAAATTAATGTCCATGTTAATTTCATTCTAAAATTTTCTCTTATTTCCTGATCCAATTCCCACTTTTTATTTAATTGATTCTATACACACTTAATGAAACTGCTACTTCAAGAAGTTTTCAGGCTTTTAGCGAATGAATAAAAATCCCTAATGCTTACAACATTCTTTTAAAGATACCTACGATTCCCTTTCCTTAATCGACACGCGTCAAAGAAATCCATATAAAAAATCTCATAGTAAAAGAAAAGGAGTTTTAAAATTTCAAAAGTTTCTTCAATTCGCCACGCAACTGCTAAAATATGTTTACACACACAGAGATATATGAACTTTAAATACAAAGGGTGGTTTGGGGTTCTAGGGACCATGATCGATGAAGAACTGAAGAAATTTTCCCGAAGTCTTGACATGAGAACCAGTACAATTGGTAGTCTTCCTACAGGAATTTACTTAAAAAACAACTGGTATGACGCCTGACTAATAAATGTCAAATATTAATGTTCCATATTACAAATGAAAAAGACTTACTTCGACATTTTCTGCGTCACCCCATATCCTTAAAGGTTTATCATATATTGAGTGCTCAGGTCCATCTTGAATGAGTGTCATTTTTACTCCACATTGTTCCTTAAAATGAATGAAAAAGTTATTTTAATGCTATATTTCTTTTAATTTTAATACTATAAAGTACTTTTGTATTGTAATTAGTAGATATTTGGCTACATAAATATCTTTTCGTGCCTTCAATATATATTTTATTTGCTACTTTGAACCCCTGTTAATTATCTTTTAGTGTGACCAAACAGTGAACTGTATTAGGGTGTCCCAAAAGTTTCTTTCTCATCGCCATTTTTAAAGAGGTTTGTCACTGGAGACGAATTTTATAAGAAAATGTACATAGAAAGCGCACATGGTGTAAGGAAAATAGGCTTTGAATTGTCGCAAAGCCGGGCACTCCAAAAAAGTTCTTTTGTCCATTTGGTAGGACTGGAAAGGTGGAATTTTCTACGAGCTCCTTCCTCAAGGTAAAACAATAAATTCTACGAAATACTGTCATCAACTGGATCAATTGAAAGCTTCCATGGCAAAAAAAAAGGGCGTTGTTTTCATAATGACAAGGTGAAACCACATATTGCATTAGTCGTACGAGAAAAACTCTTACAGTTTGATTGGGATGTTTTACCGTATCCTACATACTTTACAGATCTCGCTCCATCTGATTATTACTTTTTTCTGTCCTTAAAAACTTCTCTTCGCGATAAGCGATGTAAATCCATCGGCGAAATAAAAGAGCACTTCGAGGATTATTTCTTGTCCAAAGCACAACAATTTTGGAAAGAAGGCATAATGAGGCTTCCTGAGAGATGGAAGAAGGTAATAGAGCAAAAGGGTTTTTATACAATAAAATTAATAATATCTAAAACAGTAAATATTGCATATTCATTTCATATTAGAAAGAGGAAAGAAACTTATGGGATATCCTAATATATCTAAAATATTTTAAAACATTACAGTTAGGGAAAAAATGATCAAAGTGCCATTCAAAAGCCACAATATTTCAATTTCTTTAAACTGAAGCATTTCTTAATTAGAGTTCAGTGTTTGCCCCCTCTCCCCCCACAAAAAGAATGAAGTATTGAATGTAAAGTTAAGTGTGAAATACATCGCTTTATTGAAAAAGAATTTCATATTTCCCGTAACTAAAATGCAATTTTATAATTAATAAAGCATTTAAATTTTGCTAAATGCAATCCCATGGTAGATTTCTGATTAGGGAGTTGACTAAGACCGTTAAGTTGAGAGAGATTGTATTAAGTTGAGAGTAATTCAATTTAAAAATGTTATCAATCTGATTATCAAATAAATAAAATTATGAAAATTACGAAATTTATTCTTAATAAAATATTAGAATTTCAATGAGTACTTGCACTGAATTATTAAAATCATTATTAAATAAATTAAAATCTAATTAATTAGTTATTAATGATATGCTGGAATATTAGTTAATAATTTCACTGATTTTGCTTCCTGTTAACACAAGATATTGTATGTTATCTTAGCGATGTTGTTCGATACTCTAAATTCTACAAAATACCATGAGGGTATCATAATAATATTGCTATTAGGGTATTCTATTTGAAAGTTGTAGAAAATAATAATTATTACTGTTACACTTGTTTAAAATATATTGTTTTCACGTAATTGTCATAGTAGTTAAATATTTTTTTTATTTTGAAGTAAAAAAAAATCCTTATCTATGGTTAAGTTTTCAAAAATTTAATACATTTTTTTCATGATATACACAGTATAAATAAATTGATATATTTTCACAAATTATAAAATAAAAAAATTAAATAAAAAAAGCATTAATATATCGAGTAAGTAATAGTGTAGAAATGTCCAACTAAATTGACAAGTTATTAAAAAAGGGGTTACAAAACACTTAAATATACCACTGTTATTATTGTTTTAATTGTATGAATGCTGAAAAATATTGCACCTGTAAATTCTTTATCTTTTCTCCTCCTTTTCCTATTAATAGAGCTACTTTAAGACCAGGAATCATCATTTCAGTGACAATCTGCCCATCGGGAACATATCCAGTTTGGAATGAATTACTGGAATATTTACTTATGATTTGTTCAATCATAGATTTTGCAGCCCTATTTGAGAACAACAAATATTAAATGTACTATCTATAACTGTACAAATAACTACCTGTATGCTTTAATTTAAAATTTTAAGAATATTTTCTATAAAATTAAAGATTATTTATTATTTTATCTTCTGTAGTATATATTTTATCTTTATCTTCTGTTCTTTTTTTAATAAAATAAATATTTATTTACCTTAAATAATTCATTTACTAACATAAAATATTTCAACAAACATTTTAGAAATATTCTGAAACACGAACTGTTAATATTCTGAATGAATAAAAAAATGTTCTGAAAATTGAATTACTGAAACCTGTTTCAGTACGAACAAAAATTTGCAATTTTATCAAACATGTTCACATCAACAGTCAAGATATCAACTTAACAGGTAATTTTTTTATAAATAATAGTAAATATTATGCAATATATAATACTTCAAAAATTATTATATAAGATAGTTATAAGAAGATTGATATAAGATAACTATTGATAACTATTGATATAAGAAGTTGGCAAAATATATTTTTGGCAAGAAAGCAATCTACATATTTAGAACAATGTATTCTTTAATCCTAAGACTTAATTTATTATTTATTCGTATAACGGCAGTATTTTCATTCATTAGATTTCACTGCCTTTACTTTTACCTTCCTTGTGTGAAGTTCAATGATAAAATTAAAGCTGCATACGCATTATAGTTTCAATATGAATATATAAAAATTAATGACTCTTTAGCAATTAATTCAAAAATTTATTGATATTTTTCATGAGAATATTTTATCGACTTTTATCAACGAAACAAGATACTGCTTTATGATGTTTTACAAAATGATCTCAATTCCCCTATCATTTTCTAAATGTCAGATAGGTCTCCTTTTAATATTATTAAATAAAATTATTCACTACGTAAAGGTTTAAGAAATTTCAATAAGTATGCAAATAGATAGCAAAGCTTTATCCCACCAAAAACACGAAGCACAAGCAGCAAAAATATAGTCGAAGCATACACAAAAAACAGTACTCGTAGAAACTCTCAACACAAGCAGACAGTAAATCGCTACACAGAAAATAGTTCTGCACAATCAACAAATAGCTCGCTCCATAGTCAATAAATTGAGAGTAAGAGTAAATTGAGACTGATGTGGTTGCAGGTGATATGATCCGAACAGGGATCATATTTTCTAGAAGGATAACAAATCTCGGTTCCTATTACAAATAACCTTCTTTTTTGTTGCCAAATTAAATCGCCAAGGTCGGTGGTCATTGACTTCGCATCCATTAATACCTGCGCATCTCTGTTTTCAGCGATATGGCTACCATTGCAGGAAATAGTACCTATCAACTTGTACCTATCGTAATAGTACCTATCAACTTGTTAATACATTTTAATCTTTATTAAATGATAAAAGAAGCACTTAGAAACATATGATAGAACATTAACTTAAGGCTTTGCATGAAAGCAAAATATATCAAGTTTCTTTTTGTTTTCAAAAAGAGACAGCAGAAAGTTTATTATATTATATTATATTATATATATATATATATGCACTGGTGTGCAAAACTTAAGCAACAATGCAAATTTTAAGCAGATAGCCATGAAATTGCAGAAAAGGAGTTCTTGCGATCAGTACAATGAACACGTAATTCAAGAGAAAGGTCATGCGTATGCAAATATCAGGAACAAAATGTCACAGGCGACGTGAGCATACGCAAAACACGTGCGGAAGGCGCGCGCAGCTCAACACTACAATAAAAGGAGGGACGGAGACGCAATTAAAGACATTCGCTGCAAGTGCACATGAGTTAATTCGTGAAATATGGCTAGCAGAAATCACCTAGACGATTTCACACGTGGAAGAATGATCCAAAAGCTGGAGAAGGGGCGTAGTGTGACCAGTGTAGCTGAAGAATTCGGAATCAACAAAAGTGTCGTTTCGTGCGCTTGGAAAGCCTTCCAAACCACAGGTACAGCTGTGAGAAAGGTTGGTGGTGGCCGCCGCAGGAAAACAACTGCAGTGGATGACCGCTATATCATCCTACAAGCGAAAAGAAACCGAAACCAGTCAGCAAGCGCCATTGCTCAGCAACTGTGTGAAGCAACGGGGCGACAAGTGTCGCGTTTTACTGTGTCCAGACGTCTTCACAAAGGTGGCCTATTCGCCCGCCGTCCTGAACGCTGCATCCCTTTGACAGTTTCCCACCGGCGGCACCGTTTAGAGTGGTGCAGGGAGCACAAAAACTGGACATCTCATCAATGGAGTCGTGTCCTCTTTACAGATGAGAGTCGTTTTAGTGCCACAAGCGATTCCCAACGCCAGTTGATTTGGAGAGAGGTCGGGACAGGGTTTCATCCCAGTAACATCACGGAAAGAGACCGTTTCGGTGGTCCTGGAGTTATCGTCTGGGGAGGCATTATGATGAACGGGCGGACTGAGCTCCCCGTTTTCGACAGAGGTTCTGTAAATGGAGATCGCTATTGTCAGGAGGTGATCCTTCCCCATGTGCGTCTGTTCCGAGGTGCCATTGGATCAGACTTCATTTTTATGGATGACAATGCACGGCCACACAGAACTCATGCTGTTGAGAAGCTCCTGGAAAGTGAAGATATCACTCGAATGGATTGGCCGGCGTGCTCCCCTGATTTAAATCATAGAACATGTGTGGGATGCTTTGGGGAGACGCCTTGCGACACGATTACATCCTCCTGGGAACACTCGACAACTTAAACAGATGCTGATTGAGGAATGGGCACTCTTACCTCAAGAACTGTTGGAATATCTGGTGCTGAGTATAGGGAGACGGTGCGAAGCAACTATTGCAGTAAGGGGAGGGCATATCCCATACTAAGGAACGTCTGCTTGCTGTTCTTCCTCTTGGACAGACAATCATGTGTAACGACACTATGAGTTCAATAAAGCCTTTTTTTGTTTGATTCCATACTGTATGCATTGTATTCATTTCTGCGCAACTATGCTTTCGTCATTCTTTCAGAACAAAATGCTGTATCTCATTTCTGAATTTCATGTCTCTCAGATGATTTCTCGTGAAGTTATGGCAAAAAACATACCTGTTGCTTAAGTTTTGCACACCAGTGTATATATATATATATATATATATATATATATATATAGCAAAAAAATGAGATACAAAATTTGAGAATCAGTGCAATTCCAGTACCAATAAAAAAAGGTTTAATAAAAACAACCAATAAACACCCCTTTTCACGGAGGCCAATCTTATGTGCAGCTAAATAGTAAATAGTGAAATAGTGCACCAAGCTCTATTTTAACCATCATCAACAATAGCCAGATATTACAAAATATATTAATTAAAACTATTTGTATATTATTAATCCAAATCGAATAAATTTGAAACAAATTTAAAAGGAAAATGTATCCAGGACCTGCCACTTTTATCACCACGCAATTGGGTAGCTGAATGCAAAAAACAAGTCACAAGTAGAAGATAAGTTATACTAAAAGTATGAAGGCTATTTTCTCGAAATGGTAGGCTATTGCGTTTTAATATTATAATGAATGAACATCCTTAAACCATACTAAGCCATTATGCTATATCTTGTGTCCTTCTCTCATCACTCATGTATATTATCAAATCCAGTTGCAGTGTTTCCAACATCGATTAGCTTCGAACTGCATTAATTAGAAACTACAGTACACTCCTGAGTATCCGGTTTGCGACCATCTGACCTAGTTTTCTTTATCGTAGTTAAATGAAAAAGGCAAAAGACATTGGAAATGGGACCTGCTACAATCCTCCTAGGCCTAGTCGTGTGCAAAAGACAGGTTGTAACAGGAAAAGAGCAGCGTTCTGCTCGTTGTTCATTGTTTCGTCAGTGTGCAACGGATCACAGTTGTTGCCGCTGTTCCTGATTATAACTGCACAGTACGTACATGATTCGTAAATTGTTCTTAGGGTATGCTTAAAGTTGCTTTTTTTAAATAACACAGAATGCATGTCAAAATGTTAACAGTTTGTATCCTTTAATTTACTTTTTCTCTAATAAATTCTAGCATGGCGGTATATAAACATATATAAACTACCAGTACAGAGCCTTCTCTTTTAATTCGACACGCTGCCGGTAACTGCTTCTATGTTTTACCGGGAAGCGGCCGCGTTCACATTCTACGTGGATTGAGCTGAATGGAGGGCTTAGTACTCAATAAGAAATGAAAAAATACGTATTGTAACAGTGAGTTTTGGTATAAAAACTTTGTCAAAGAAATGAGTTTATAGAACTCCGGCTTGTCATGTTTTTTAGATACCCGGCTTACATTAGATATATTAGGTCGAATACTCGCGAGTGTATTGTAGTTCCATTTTCAACTGTGTCCTCACAAGACCAGTGCAGAACGCTTCTAGGGACAAACAAAGAACATAAGGGTCCTAGAACTCTATGCTCCGCTTACCAATAAAAGGGCACTATAGATTAGGGTGCCATTTCTTGTGATAACCGAACAGTTTAAGTCATTCAACTATTAAACAACTGTACAGGACCAAAATTCTACAACCCATTGAGTTGTCATTTCTTTCATTATGGACTTATTTTTCAATAATTATCATTAAAAATTTTTTCAATGATAATAAATTTTATTGGTTTAGTTCAGTTGTAATTATGTATCGTTTTATCCCTACGAGCCCTGACAGGCCCGATATCGTCCCGTTCGACAGGGGCCTGTCTCAGACGCTTTGGGGTATTTTAAATGAGTTTAAATAAGCAATCGTCGAGAAATACCTTTCACCCCTTAAACTAATTTAACCGCCCCGGAGTGCCTGAGTCAGGCCCCTAACAAACGGAGCAATATCGGGAGGTCAGGCTTCATAGGGTTAAAACAACACTAAGGTTATTTTGGGACGGACCTCGTAATTTTGAATCGCGGCCAGATGACGAGAACGGCATCCGAGCTAGCACTCCCTCTCCAACCTTCCACACCACACCAGCGGGAGGACGTTTGACCCCGACGGATTTAACGTGAACCAGACACGCTTACACGACGGTTCTTCGAGGGAATCGGGTCTCGAACCTGAAACTCTCCGTTTCCGAAACTAAGACCTTACCATCAGGCCACCGCGATCCTTTATAGATTTTATTGGAAAGCACTTACTTAACTGATTCCTGACTACCAGTAAGTGTGCAAATCCTATAAGAATTGTCATCGCTTTTAGGATCCAGTTGAGCCTTGCATCCTGTTTCCGTCTCTATCCTATGAATCTGTTCACCACAAAGTCCAATTACTATGAAAAAATATTACGATTCGACATTAAAGAAGCTGTAAACTTTCTTTAACATATTTACAGAGATTTTAAATACATTCAACTCGTTAGGAAAGATAACTTCATTTCAAGAATATGCTTTCATAACAGATTTCTTTTAATAATCATAGAATTTTTTAAAAATTGTGGTTTGACATAGTAAGGTATTAATTTAATTTATAATGCCAAATTTCAGTGGTATAATGAAGGTAAATGGCACCCAGAACATGATATTTCTTTTACTTTACAACTTATTTGGCTTCAAAAAGTAATATATACGCATTGTGTCTCCACTTTTCTTTTACAGTGCAGCTCATCCATTAGAGTTGCAATGTTGATGCAAATCTGAATTTATTTTCATTTTTTACCGTGGCTGAGCTGTTCTGGCTGCAGACCAAACTTGACTCACTGACAATTGTGTAATATCCTTTTTTTATTTATAAAATATATTCGTTTACTTTTATTGGAAACCGCAGATCGAAAAATGAATCATCCATAATACTTCAATTCAAAGAATTACAATTAAAAATTGTGGAGCCATTTAGAGGTAAAACAAGTTGCATTTAAAACAAGTTGCATTTTAATCGTAATGTGGAGTTATTAATAATTAATTATCGTAAAATATTTTTGCAACATTGGTCGTTTCTTTCTGTATTGAATAAGAGGCCATCGACAAATCTATATATGTATATAAAAAAATAGTGAACATGTTTCTACAATTTGAAACGGTCTTTTAATGAAATAAACTTGAATGAAACAAATCAATATTTTTGATCAAAAAGTTTATTCCTAGATCAAAAATAATGAAACTTACTTTTTCCAGCCATTTTATCAGGTACTAAAAACTGTTCCTCAATAAAATTTCCATCTGTTTCATTCCTAAAAATTATTTTTTTTTATTAATTCAGCTTATATTTTATTAAGGGTAACTAAGTAAAATAGAGCATAAGTAGTTAAATACTTACCTCCCATACATTCCTCGAATTTGGTCATATCCTAAAAATTAAACAAAAAATTAACGCTTTAGGTATCTATTACAACCAGATGATCAAAAATAATAAGAAATAAAATTTCTTCAAAATCC
>JAPMOR010110876.1:675033-777054 GCA_026543865.1 Argiope aurantia | reverse complement strand
AATATATTAATTAAAACTATTTGTATATTATTAATCCAAATCGAATAAATTTGAAACAAATTTAAAAGGAAAATGTATCCAGGACCTGCCACTTTTATCACCACGCAATTGGGTAGCTGAATGGAAAAAACAAGTCACAAGTAGAAGATAAGTTATACCAAAAGTATGAAGGCTATTTTCTCGAAATGGTAGGCTATTGCGTTTTAATATTATAATGAATGAACATCCTTAAACCATACTAAGCCATTATGCTATATCTTGTGTCCTTCTCTCATCACTCATGTATATTATCAAATCCAGTTGCAGTGTTTCCAACATCGATTAGCTTCGAACTGCATTAATTAGAAACTACAGTACACTCCTGAGTATCCGGTTTGCGACCATCTGACCTAGTTTTCTTTATCGTAGTTAAATGAAAAAGGCAAAAGACATTGGAAATGGGCACCTGCTATAATCCTCCTAGGCCTAGTCGTGTGCAAAAGACAGGTTGTAACAGGAAAAGAGCAGCGTTCTGCTCGTTGTTCATTGTTTCGTCAGTGTGCAACGGATCACAGTTGTTGCCGCTGTTCCTGATTATAACTGCACAGTACGTACATGATTCGTAAATTGTTCTTAGTGTATGCTTAAAGTTGCTTTTTTTTAAATAACACAGAATGCATGTCAAAATGTTAACAGTTTGTATCCTTTAATTTACTTTTTCTCTAATAAATTCTAGCATGGCGGTATATAAACATATATAAACTACCAGTACAGAGCCTTCTCTTTTAATTCGACACGCTGCCGGTAACTGCTTCTATGTTTTACCGGGAAGCGGCCGCGTTCACATTCTACGTGGATTGAGCTGAATGGAGGTACTCAATAAGAAATGAAAAAATACGTATTGTAACAGTGAGTTTTGGTATAAAAACTTTGTCAAAGAAATGAGTTTATAGAACTCCGGCTTGTCATGTTTTTTAGATACCCGGCTTACATTAGATATATTAGGTCGAATACTCGCGAGTGTATTGTAGTTCCATTTTCAACTGTGTCCTCACAAGACCAGTGCAGAACGCTTCTAGGGACAAACAAAGAACATAAGGGTCCTAGAACTCTATGCTCCGCTTACCAATAAAAGGGCACTATAGATTAGGGTGCCATTTCTTGTGATAACCGAACAGTTTAAGTCATTCAACTATTAAACAACTGTACAGGACCAAAATTCTACAACCCATTGAGTTGTCATTTCTTTCATTATGGACTTATTTTTCAATAATTATCATTAAAATTTTTTTCAATGATAATAAATTTTATTGGTTTAGTTCAGTTGTAATTATGTATCGTTTTATCCCTACGAGCCCTGACAGGCCCGATATCGTCCCGTTCGACAGGGGCCTGTCTCAGACGCTTTGGGGTATTTTAAATGAGTTTAAATAAGCAATCGTCGAGAAATACCTTTCACCCCTTAAACTAATTTAACCGCCCCGGAGTGCCTGAGTCAGGCCCCTAACAAACGGAGCAATATCGGGAGGTCAGGCTTCATAGGGTTAAAACAACACTAAGGTTATTTTGGGACGGACCTCGTAATTTTGAATCGCGGCCAGATGACGAGAACGGCATCCGAGCTAGCACTCCCTCTCCAACCTTCCACACCACACCAGCGGGAGGACGTTTGACCCCGACGGATTTAACGTGAACCAGACACGCTTACACGGCGGTTCTTCGAGGGAATCGGGTCTCGAACCTGAAACTCTCCGTTTCCGAAACTAAGACCTTACCATCAGGCCACCGCGATCCTTTATAGATTTTATTGGAAAGCACTTACTTAACTGATTCCTGACTACCAGTAAGTGTGCAAATCCTATAAGAATTGTCATCGCTTTTAGGATCCAGTTGAGCCTTGCATCCTGTTTCCGTCTCTATCCTATGAATCTGTTCACCACAAAGTCCAATTACTATGAAAAAATATTACGATTCGACATTAAAGAAGCTGTAAACTTTCTTTAACATATTTACAGAGATTTTAAATACATTCAACTCGTTAGGAAAGATAACTTCATTTCAAGAATATGCTTTCATAACAGATTTCTTTTAATAATCATAGAATTTTTTAAAAATTGTGGTTTGACATAGTAAGGTATTAATTTAATTTATAATGCCAAATTTCAGTGGTATAATGAAGGTAAATGGCACCCAGAACATGATATTTCTTTTACTTTACAACTTATTTGGCTTCAAAAAGTAATATATACGCATTGTGTCTCCACTTTTCTTTTACAGTGCAGCTCATCCATTAGAGTTGCAATGTTGATGCAAATCTGAATTTATTTTCATTTTTTACCGTGGCTGAGCTGTTCTGGCTTCAGACCAAACTTGACTCACTGACAATTGTATAATATCCTTTTTTTATTTATAAAATATATTCGTTTACTTTTATTGGAAACCGCAGATCGAAAAATGAATCATCCATAATACTTCAATTCAAAGAATTACAATTAAAAATTGTGGAGCCATTTAGAGGTAAAACAAGTTGCATTTAAAACAAGTTGCATTTTAATCGTAATGTGGAGTTATTAATAATTAATTATCGTAAAATATTTTTGCAACATTGGTCGTTTCTTTCTGTATTGAATAAGAGGCCAACGACAAATCTATATATGTATATAAAAAAATAGTGAACATGTTTCTACAATTTGAAACGGTCTTTTAATGAAATAAACTTGAATGAAACAAATCAATATTTTTGATCAAAAAGTTTATTCCTAGATCAAAAATAATGAAACTTACTTTTTCCAGCCATTTTATCAGGTACTAAAAACTGTTCCTCAATAAAATTTCCATCTGTTTCATTCCTAAAAATTATTTTTTTTTATTAATTCAGCTTATATTTTATTAAGGGTAACTAAGTAAAATAGAGCATAAGTAGTTAAATACTTACCTCCCATACATTCCTCGAATTTGGTCATATCCTAAAAATTAAACAAAAAATTAACGCTTTAGGTATCTATTACAACCAGATGATCAAAAATAATAAGAAATAAAATTTCTTCAAAATCCTTTAATATTAGCTAGCTATCCCATATTTTTATGCGACTTTATTTCATTATTTGTACACTGGAATAGGGTTCCTTAAATTATTATTATGAATATATACCACTGTTTCCTTACCATATCAGTCTTATGGCAGGAAAGAGAAATTTACAGTGATTCTTAATGGAGGACTAAACAAATAACCATCGATCTTGGAGACATTTGGTGATTTCGCTATAAATTTGATGACGAAATTGAAGATTCTGAAAACGATGCAAAAATCATAACTATCTATCTCCCTCTTAGGAATCGAGATAGGAGATGCTTCTAGAGAATTCAACATGACGTCACATTCCTTCGCGAGATTAATTAAATCCGAGGTGCACAGACGACGCGACTAATTTCTGGAGTTGTAAACGCTGAACATAAATACTAATTTCTGGAGTTGTAAACGCTGAACATAAATAACCTGATTAGTGATTTGCTGTCTACTTATTTGTTAATTTCAATAATAATTGTTATTTTATATATATTGTCTGTGTTTTTACAAGCCGTGCTTTGAATTGTTTTCAAACATTTCTAAAACAAAGTTGTTGTTTTTTTTTGCAATTTATTTTGTAGCATTATATTCACCGTAGATACATACATCGGATAATTATCGCAAGGCTAAGGCATAAATATCGATATAAATTTTACATAAAAAGATTTAAATAATTTTCAAAATGAATTCGAAATAACGCTCTTTTTAACATTTTTAAATTCTAGTTTTTAACATTCAGTTATATATACATTAAAGCACAATACAAACGTTTCTCATTTATAGGTCCTGACGTCACAATCCTGAACGATTCGTAGCATTGCAGTGATAAAATATTTTATTTATACGATGCAAAGCTTGAAATATTTACCAGTTTTGGTGTTGGAAACTCAAATTTCTTGAGAGCAGAGATTACATTGGTATTGTTATCATAGCTTTGAAATTATTCGCAATTAATATATCTAATGGAAGACAAATTGTTTGGAGATAATTTAAGAAAGGATGAAGAAGCAAATCAAGACATTATTCCATGTTCCTATAAAAATGCAATTGACTCCAGTGAGAAATATCGAACTTATTTTGTTTGTCAAAAGACTATAAAGAACTTTCAAATAAAGTTAAATTGATTTATAATGGCGTATTTAATATTCATAGAACAATCAACTTATCAGAGAATGAATTTTTAAAAAATTTCACCTAAACCTCTACTGAAGAGCAGGTACATAAATTCATATCGTGTAAATTGTAAAATTGATAATGTACAATTTATGTCAAGATATGCAATAAGAGTACGACTTTTCCTTATTTTTATAATAAACTTTTAATTTTAAAATTTAATTATAGCATTCTAATCCAGGTAATAATTCAAAAATAGTACCATTAAAACTGCAAAATAAATAAATTTAAATTAGTAGCATTTAATTCGTAATAATCAAAGTTGTCTATTACAATTTCTATCATAGTTTTCATTTATATATCATTTTTCATAGTATATAAGATAATAGGAAAAGAAGTATCAAAATTAAACCAAATAAAATAAGAATCCGGCCTGAAGACTTTCTCAAGGCTCTCCCTCAGGCAGGGATTCAAAAAAAAGGGATTTTTTCTGTGAGGAAATGCAGACTAAAAAGTCCAACTATTGATTCCTCAAGACCCAAAATCCCCTGAAATTAGGCCTAAGAGATAAACCATTTTTACAGAAAAGAAAAGAAAACATTAAATTAAAAGAATATGACCACTAATAAGCAAAATATTACAATAATATAAAATAACCAAATAATAACACTCAAACCAATTATGAAAACAAAAAGGAAAGAACATACCAGCAGCAGGCAAAAAAATTTTTTAAACATAAGCTCTCCCATTGTGTTTCCTGTGCCCGAAACTGCCCTAGCTAACGCCATTCAAGGCAAAAATAATTGGAGGGTATCAACGCCATCCATTGAGTTATTTAATATGCAATGGAAGGTCTATTTTTATTTTAGGTAAAGGATTAGTTGGACTTTTTAGTCTGTATCTCCTCACAGAAAAAAATCCCTTTTTTTTAAATCCCTGCGTGAGGGTGACCTTTGCGAAAGTCTTCAGGCCGTATTCTTATTTTATTTGATTTAATTTTGATACTTTTTTCCTATTGTCTTGATTCTTTTGTGTTTTAGTAGTAGCTGCATTTGCTCTCTCTAAATACAATGATACTCTTTCTGTTCTTTTTTTTAGTTTAAATCAGACAAATTTTTTTAGTTGCGATTCCGAAATAATTTAGTTTCATTTCTAAAATATTTTTAATTTTAGATTGTTTTAATTATAGGTTTTAATTACCTAATGCTAATATTTTTGGTTACTTATATATAATTTCTAGTGACTCTGCTTTTTTAAATATATGCATAATTTTGGCCACATTGACTATATGCTCCTTATGGTTGTGATCTTAATATTGAAAAGAGTAGAAGAAATGCAGGCAGTAATCCTCATCAATAATACTTATTATCGTCTCAAGCGACCATTTGGTTCACCAGGAATATTGGTTACATTTGTTTCCAAATAAATCGTTTATATATAGCTTAATGTTCATGATTCCGACAAGTTGTTTGACAATATCGCCATGGTCATTTTAATTGTCTTACTCTGTGTATTTTGTTTATGAACTTTTCTTATGGAGGCAACCCCATAACATCATAACGATGTTAAAAACACAAATATCTGTTCAACTACCTTCTAAATTTCGAGCATTGTAAATTCTCTTCTCATTTGTCTTATAAATTATGTAGATATTAAGTAGGCCAGCAAAAATTTGCACGACTCTTAAATAGATGTCTTTAAAAAAACAATCTTTTAAATTTTAAAAGGGTGTAAAATTTATCTTTGTGCAATCACAGTTTCGGAAATTATAGTGGAAGAACAGTCAAACTAAGCTTACTTCTTAATTTACAAAAATTCTAACAAAAATTTTTAAAAATCGCTCCAAAGTACACATTTATACCTCCCAAGATATGTATACGCCAAATTTGGTAGCTGCAGGTCAAACGGTCTGGCCCTCAGTGCCAAAAGATTTAGCATACACGCAGGCGCAATGGTGATTTAATACGCTTTGAAAGCAAAACTTTAAAATTTAATGTAAAACCTTTTTTTAACACTTTATGCTAAGATTGTACAAAAAACAAATCATTGCTCCATCGAAGAGAACAAATAATCGTCATTTTAAAGAAATTTATCTTAAAAATTTTACATAATTTACTGAATTTTGAAAACAAAAATTAATGGGTACCTTTCCCAAAAAATCTAAAAAAAAAAAAAAAAATGTTAACTAAAATTCTTGTATTTTCGTTGTTTTTTTTAATTTTTTAATTTTATTAATTTAATATTTCTCTCTAATTAAAAGCAAAAACAAACAAAATATACCTTCAATTTTTATTTTTAATTAATTGTTTCGTTGATGAGTTCAAAGATTTCCCTTGCTAATTCGAAACGAGAAGTTTTACTTCTTCGCTGATTTGACAAAGAGCCAAATTAGGAAATCAAGTAACATGAAAATTATTTTTGTGTAATTTAAATTATAATAGCATCGTTTGCAAAAAAAACTTTTTAGCTTGTTTGTCCTTTTGAGAAAGGAAGCGTTTTCGTTTTCAATTATTTCCTTCGATTTTTATTATCTTCCATTTATCAGATAATAACATTGTAATAAAAATAAAATAAAAGTTAAAAATCAATATCTTTCTTTACTGTCATTTCATGACTTTTGTTTATGTCATTGTAATTTCGATTTCATTGATATTCATCATATCAAACTGACAAAGTCATGCGAGTTCTGTTAGTATAGCATATTTACAGTTTGCTTAATATAAAAATTTCATTTACGAATATAACTTAGTAATATAAATTTAAAATGTTTTATTCTTTGATAATAAATACTCCATTAAAGGTTTAATGAATTTTAATTGAAAATGCCTTTATGATGGTGCATATATTTTTTTATTCTTATTTATGAGGTACAAAATTTTAAAAGTTTGAGAATCCCTGTACTAGAGAATTCCAAATGAAAATAATGATTGTTAATTATAAAACTTTAGAAAACAAGTATAAAATCAAATTTACATTGAAACTCAAGCTATATAAACTAATCAAATGAACTAATACTCACCAAAAGACATTTTCTCGCTTTCTGGTGCGTCTTCTAATAAATTGGGATTTGATTAGGAATTTCCAGTCTAGCCTTCTGAAAAAAAAAATTAACATTGATTTAGTGTAAATAATTTTTTCAATTTTTCATTTATACAAATTAAGATATCTTAAAAATTTAGAAAAATACATATGCCAAATATGACAAATATTCATTTGGTTACAGTTGAAAAACATGTTTTAATTCAATAAGTTTAATTAAAAATTCGTAAGCGAAGATTAAGTTTTTGCTCACATGAATAAATGTTTGAGAACCTCTGAAGAATCTTAAGAGAATATAATAAGTATTAGCTGTACAGATCCAGTAAAATCCACTTAATGTAAATGTTACTCATATTCTTTTTTCCAGACTAGAGTGGTCTGGATTGGTTAAAAGCGCAACTAAGCTGCCAGATTTTTGATGAAATCTGTACACCCATACACTATTGTTATCTTAGATTGAATCATGAAATCAAAATGCATTTAACGAGAGAGTTGATTTGAGTATTAAAGACAAAAAAACCCTTCCAGAAACAAAAATTCACATAAAATTAATTAATACACCGGCGCTGGGTAGATAAACGCTATATATATAAGAACATGATATATATATACACACAGGGTGCTGCCGAATTCTACTGAAAAATTCAGCGGGGTGATAGGAGAGAAGAATAAATCAGGAGAATAAAGAATCACCATACAACATGGGGTACCAAACGACGTTTAGGGGGTGAAAAGTGCAAAAATATAGGGAGTCGGAGAACTGTTGGAAACTGTAAAAAATTAATAAAAAAAATAACGTGGTGTTTTAACTATGAATATTTTTAAGTGAAAGCACATTCTAAAAGGCTATTTTTCATGTATGTAACATGCCGATTTGATGAACCAGGGGGTCGTAAATAATAAAAAACGAAAAAGTAGTTTAGAACCTTTATCTGCAAAAATATTAAAACTTTAAGAAAAATAAAAGCTTGAAAATACAAGGAATTTTATACTCTTTAATTCGATATAAGTCTGTAGTGTGAAAACTGAGGAGGCTGTAAGATATTCAAGACAAACTAAAATGTTTACCGGGAAACATCGCTGCAACATCGGCACCGATGTTTACAGAAGGTAATGGAAAATTCTACCGAAAAATTCTGAGGAGTGATAGTAGGCATCAAGGCGATAAGAATTTCCAAAGAAATATAAAGTCGCAAGCGGCGGTGAAAATTTATTTGGTGGAATACAGATACAGCGTACATTTACAGCACAGACATTTTAACATAAGAAAGGAGACGATGAGAAACTTTTATAAAAATTGCTCAATGTTGCGGCCGCGAAAGTCATTACACAACCAACACCGACGTTTAAAGGATCGCCGGACGTGCTCAAACATACCAGGTGTGCTTGCGATTTCTCCAGCAACGACTACGATCCGTGCTATAAGATCTTCCACTGTATCCAAAGGTATCTGATAAATAAGAGATTTCATGTGGTTCCAGAAGAAGAAATCCAAAGGATTGAGGTCCGAGGAACGTGTAGGCCAATCAACAGGTCCGTCGCGTCCAATCCCTCTCCCAGATATGTATCATCTAGGTAGTTACGCACAGAATTTGAAAAATGCACTGGTGCACCATCATGGATTAACCATATATTCTGACGTGCAATGGTCGGTATTCCCTGCAGGAAATCCGGAAGTACGTGCTGCTAGAAAACACTTTGGTACTTTGTGCCACTGAGGCGTTCGGGCATAAAATACGGACCCAACAGATGATCTCCGAAAATTCCTGCCCAGATGTTAATTCTAAATTTGTGTTGCACATTTCACGAAATAGTGATGTGAGGATTTTCAGATGTGCATTGTGCGTAGTAAAGTAGGGAGAATAAAATTCTTGCAAGAAAGAGTGCATCTTCCTGTGTGGCACAAAGCATCCAGCGTGCGAATTCCATCCTATGTGGGAAATTGTCATCACATAGGAGTTTGACTTTCTGCAAGTGGATTTCTGCATGTTTTCAGCACGCATGACTTTCCATACCATTTCGTGCCGAATACCTAATTCATCTACAACTGATCGCGTGCTTGTCGATGGGTTAATCGGCAAAGCGTTGTAAAACTCGGTTTTTTGCTTAAGGTGTGTGCACACTGCGTTCTTGCCCTGCATTTGGCCTCGTTATTTTGAAGGATCCTGTCTGTCTCAGCGCCGACTTGGATATTGCACTTGGTGTATTCTTTGTACTAGGTGTATTCTTTGTACTTCCATAACCATCCGCTCCACCGTAAATTAAATGTATATCCGCAAATTCGTCATTCGTGAAATCTGACATGTTGTTTGCGAATGAAACTTATCGACTATCAATTCTCCACTGCTCTTTAATGAATACAAGCTGCTTTTATTGTCCTCGAACCACCAATTCTGCAATGCTCGCTGCTTTTATACTCATCGAACCATCAATTCTGCAATGTTCTCTGCTTTTATATTCCTCGAACATATGGAAAATTTACATACGAGAAAGCTTCTTCTTTTCGACTATCTTGTTCCAAATCCTCGCATTCATAGGGCCATTCTCTTCGCCGGGCTAATTGTCTCTTCGATGTCTGTTTTTGTGATTTTCACAGAATAAACACCTCCTGCGACCCTATGTTTTATGATAATTTTTAATCTCCTTAATGCCTACTGTCATTTCGCTAAATTTACCTTTCGAATTTGGCAACACCCTCTGTAAACAACGGTACCGATGCTGCAGCAATGTTTTCTGGCAAACATTTTGGTTTCTCTTGAATATCTTAAAACCTCCTCAGTTTTCACACTACAGACTTATGTCAAATTAAAGAGTATAGAATTTCTTATATTTTCAAGCTTTTATTTTTCTTAAAGTTTTAATGTTTTTACAGATAAGGATTCTAAACTACTTTTTCGTTTTCAATTTTTTACGATCCCCCTGGTTCATTAAATCGGCATGTTACTTACATGAAAAATAGCGTTTAAGAATGTGCTTTCACTTTAAAAAATTCATAGTTAAAACACCATTTGTTATTTTTTTATTAATTTTTTACAGTTTCCAACAGTTCTCCGACTCCCTATATTTTTTGCGATTTTCACCCCCTAAACGTCGTTTCGGACCCCATGTTGTATGGTGATTCTTTATCCTCTTGATGCCTACTATCACCCCTCTGAATTTGTCGGTCAAATTCGGCAACACCCTGTATATCGCCTACAGAAGCTGGCACTCTGCTGTTCCTTCGCTATCCTCTCGAAGACTCGTTACTTATCAGCGATTCCGACTATAATTCACGACGACCACACTCGATGACACGCCACAGCTTGAGAGTGCCAGTTCCCGGGAGGCGGGCCTAGAATCTTCTAGACCAATCAGGCGTATCTCTTTTCTTATTGGACGGATCGGGAAAATTCTTGAAGTTTCGGGCATTATCCATTTTGTCGCCAAAGTCGCCAAATGCTCGCCAATTTTGCCGCTAAGCTCGCGGATCACTGGCTCGGCATCCGACAGCATCCAATACAGATGACTGTAAAACGGTGAGAAGCAAAATTAAATTCAGACTGGGAAGCAAAATTACAGGTTTGTAAATCTAATTTCAATTCTAATCAATTCCCAAAGTTTTATCTTAATTTATCCCATATCAACTTCATTCTAAAATATTCTCTTATTTCCTGATACCATTTCACTTTTTCTATTTAATTAATTCAACATGAGTTCTAAAATTGCTGAATCGGCTAAAAGCCGACAAGTTCTCTCACTCCAAGTGAAGGGATAAACGCTGTTCAGCCATGCACATTCTTTTTAAAAGATCCCTATGATTCCCTCGTCAGTGGTCGACGCGTGCAAGAAATCCCTATCAAAATCTGCCAATATATAAGCATTATAAAAAATATTTTCCCTCTCTTTTATCTTTTTCTCATTTCGTTTTGTGTCGTTCTTTGTTGTGCTCGTCGCTTCTGCTTGTTCATAAACCATGCCTCCCAGGATGGAAATAAAACGAAGTTAAAAATTCAAAGTGTTTTCACTGTCTGCTTCACGACTCTGCTTAACAACAAGTTGATGTTAATTAACTCTTTTAATTGATACTTTTTAAAAAAAAAATTAGATAGCTCTATAGTAAGTGTTTTTATTCTTTTCCCTTGATATAATAAAAGTATATATGATTTCATCCGATGCAGTTATTTATACCAGTCGGTTATTCATTAAGCGGTACCTTCTTTAACGTAAAGAATGTACCAAAAATAACGAAAGATTTGAATTTGCCACCATTCGTGCAGTAAAGTGTTGGCAACCCTGTTAAAAAAACCATGTGACTGCTGATAATTTAGGGTTGGTAAAAATGGACCGTTATACGATAGAACAACGTGTTTCCGTTGTTGAACAATATTTTGAAAAAATAAGAATTGGCAGCCACAGTTCGGAATTTTGGGAATTGGCCCCCTAGATCATGTGATTTAACACCATTGGATTTCTTTTATGGGGTTATTTGAAGTCAAAGGTCCAACAAGCCCACAAGCATAGCACTCGTGCATTGAAGGAGGAAATTTAATGTTGCATCAACGAAATTCTGTAAAATGATCATGGAAAATTTTGATAAAAGTGTACATATGTGCCAGCAAAATCGTGGAGACCATTTACCGAATGTGTTATTCCGTACATAACCTTATCCTATGTACTTTACGATTCAATAAAAATAAAACAATTTATAGAAAAAATGTGTTTTTTTATTTAATTCAAACCTTGCGTTAACACTTTATTCTATTTTTACTAACGCTCCATTTTTTCTAATCCTAAACTATTAGCTGTCAAATGGGTTTTTTTAATAGGGTTGCCAACACTTTACTGCACAAAAGGTGGCAAATTCAAATCTCGCGTTTATTTTAGGAAACCCTTTAGAACTCAAATTATTTAAAAACTGCTTTCCTGAAAAATATTTTATGCAAAAAGAAAGAAAAAAAAAAACCATATACTGATGGAAAAAGATTACATGTAACCATATTTTGGATCAATTTGTAATGTTTACCGCGCATCATCTCTTACCAGCAGAACCAGGATTTCATCGAACTAATTGGTACGACAAGAGATTAATTAATTTCATTAAACAATTATTTATTGAAATAAATATTCATCTGATGCGACTTATTTTTTTATCATGTAACGAAAAAAAAAATTTCACAAGGTAAATTATTGAATTCAAAAGTGCCCCACATTTGAGCTACCATAAGGAAAAGGATTTTATAATAACAATATTTGATCAGAAATTAACTTCCTAATAAACACAGATTTTATGAATTCACCATCAAAACTCTCAGGATATTCAATATGAGGATATATATTTGTATGGGGCTAAAAGAAATTCTTTTCTACTTTTTAGTCCGTTTTATAGTGTAGTACATAAAAAAAATTACTTTCTGTTTTTTAATCTTGTGTGTATTAAATTACAATTAATTTTAAATTCGCAATGAGTTAACAACTAATAACACCATCCATTCATAATGAAATTTTTTATTCGATTGTAAAATTTGCATCGAACAGACAAACAGATAAGAGATATTTTATTGTTATCCAGTTCTGAAATTTGTTTAAAGTCTGTAGCTCATCGAGAAGTTAGTTTAAAATAGATCGCAAAATTTGTTCAGAAAGCGAGTTAATAAAAACGTGTCAATAAAACAAAGTTTTTGGCCACTCCAAAGAGATGCAATGTTTTTAAGATGAAAAATGGATGCTTCTATTCAAAGTATTTTCAACATCCGTTGAGTGGAGAAGTTTGAATGGTACCTCTAGTTCTAAAGAGAATCGATTATTAAATTTCACGACGCTTTAGCAGAAATTTTTTACACGCTGAGACAGAAAGACGTCATTGAATGCTGTTTCCCTATTTTAATCCCATAATTTTCCATCTCAGATGCGTGTTTTTGTGATATTTTAGAAGTAATCATGTCATTTATTTGCTTCCTTTAAATACCAATGATTTATGAAAGAGTACAGGGCCAATATAAGACATTGAAGAAAGGCGTGAAAAAGACGAATCGCTCTTTAGTGGATCCTATTATAAAATAGCTGAAAGTTGAATGTTGATTTAGAAATACTACGGCTTGTGTTCCCATAAAACCGTCTTTTTATGTTTTGTGAAGACTATTTTAGGAGATTTGCTTATATACTATTCTTGGACCACATTATCAAAGACCTAAAAAGAGAAACTTTCTTCAGAGGCTATGAATTTATTTCAGCTTCAAGTTGTCTTGCCCAAACCGGATACAAGCTCAGAAGATGAAGGTCCAATGGAGGAAATAGTAAACACTTACCGAGACCTCATCTATATTTTGCCACATCTGTAATGAAAAAGTTTACATTATGGGTTCAAAATTGAAAATGATTCATTTTTAAAAAAGAAAGACCTTTCAGATTTAGTTTTTAAAGACCTCGGAAAATCGTAAAATTAACCGCAATATCCACAAAATAATGGGCAGCGGTTGCCTAGTGGTAAGGTCTCGGCTTCGGAACCGGAGGGTTTCAGATTCCAGACCCGATTCCATCGAGGAACCGCCATGTAAGCAGGTATGGTACACGTTAAATAAATCGAGACCAAACGTCCACAAACTGGTGTGGGGTGGAAATTTAGATGGGGGTGCCAGCTCAGGTGTCGTCCCCGTCATCTGATCACGATTCAAAATTACGAGGACCGTCCCAAAATAGTCCTAGTGTTGCTTTAAAACGTGACGTTAACATAACTAAATTAAGCCATAAAATTCTGTGCATTCTTGCTACTCTTCCAATCATTGATAGTGGGATACGATTTTTCCACTCTCCCTGGCTGAAGACGTGCCTTCGAGGTAATATTTTTGAAGAAGTTTAGTTATATTAACATCTTAGTTATATTAACATTAGGGCTCTTTTGGGACTAACCTCGCAATTTTGAATCGGTGGTCAGATGATCAGGACAACATCTGAGCTGGTACACCCCCTCTCCAAACTTCCACGCCACACCAGCGGAAGGACATTTGAACCTGCGAACTTAATGTGTACCAGACCTGCTTACCCTACAGCTCTTCGGTGTAATCGGATCTCGAACCTGAACTCACCGATCCCGAAGACGAAACCTTACCACCAGGCCACCACGGCCCTATAACTTTGAAGAAATACTCACCTCAGATGCGTCCTTTTGAGAAATTCTACTAGACCCAGGAACCGTTATTTTTGGATTCGCCAAAGGGCACTAAGAATTTGTATTGTAAAAAGAACTAGATTGATACTTTTGTTTAATTCGTAACTACAAAAATGCTTTTTAAAATTAAAAACACGCCCATACAAACTTATTAAACATTAATAAAGTCAGCTATTATATTTATAAGCTATTATATTTAAAATGTAAATAAAGAGGGGATAACTGACTTTTTTTATTATTTAGAATCTTAGTCAAATTTCCTAGGATTGCATCAAAAATTTATTATGTTCAAATACTTTATAAAGAATTTTATTTAAGAAATTGTAGAAAATTTTCAAATTCTTTTAAAATAGTTTCACAACAAATTCTTTATATTACAATTAGCACCAATACTTTCTTTCAATTTTAAACGAAATTATTCAACTGAAGTTTGAAAGTATCAGTTGTAATTTTGTATTTAAAATAAAGCTATTCGACGTAAACAGCACAGTTAATACAAACATCTTATTCTAGGTCGATTTGGTAAATTTTATTATTCTCTCAAAATCCCCAGAAAATTTCCATGCCGAAAACTATATTCTTGAGTGACCCCTCTCAATAAAATGTAAAACTGTATTCTGCATAAATATAATTACTACATTAGTAATCTCACAAGCCAAAATTAAGCTTTAAAGTAAAATTTAACTAAGATTTTTTTCAGCAAAAGAATATTTTATAAATTTTACATATACTTATTCCGTTGATAAATTAGCTTTCATAACTTTTTAACGTAAAATTTGTTATTATATGTGAGCCAAAGCGCCATCTATCAGCAATCAAATATTCAACTGCATGTAGACGACGGATAATGCTATGTTAAGATATTGTATATTAGACTAATACTAATTGTATATTAACTAATAATATTGCATTTTGTAAAGAAATTTTTAAAATATAACTACCATTTGATGATTTTCTGATTATTTTTCGCATTCTTACTAAGTGCTTGAATATTAATGGAGTAAATCCAAAAAACAGTTTTGTATGATCGACAAGCTCCCAAGCGTTAAAGCATCCCTGATTCACCTATATCTAGCTAATGATAAAACCGGCCATAAGCGCAGGAAATCTACTCATAATAATTTAAAATGTCAATTATAATTTCTACACTAAATATAATCACAGACAACCTATCGTAAAGCAGATATTTCCTAAGGATCTTGACAGAAAACGATACTTCAATCAAACATTCTTAGGTTTTTTGCATTTAAAAAAACTCAGCACTAAATAATAAATCACCTGATTGCACATTTACTAAACGCATATAATTCATATTTCACTAAATAACATCTTAGTTTAATTCTAAAAATATCATAACATTTAATTATAAAAGCTACTAATACATAAGATTCCAAGGTAAATATACTAACTTAAAAATTAAATAAACTGTTTTACACTACATACCTTAAAAAGTATTAAGAAAAAATCAGGAGTGAACCGAAACAAAGTCAAGGGGAGTTCTCATATCCTAGGAATGCTGGTTTGTTTACATTTATTTTTATCGCCAAATTTCCCTTCAGTTAATCGTCGCACAGCTCTTTCTGGTAACCCTAAGATATTCGCAATGTGTATTCGTTATGACGTATTGATATTAATGTGTGCATTTATTCTTACACCGCATACTCCACTCCTCACCAAACTACTTCGATCTGTATTCACAGTAAAAGCCGATCGGGGATGGCGCCTCTAAAATTTTCCTTGTGTATACCGCGTTCGGATGCTTCACAATGAAAGGTGACAATAGTTCGCGTATTTCGGAAACGAAAAAAAAGTATTCGGGGCAGATTTCAGCTGTTAATGGAAAAAAGCACAAAACTATCATTTGACATTATACCAAAAAATTTCAATTTATAAAATTTTGATTTAATATATCGTTAAATATCCTTCTAATACAACAATATTTTATAATTACTTACCATGCTGTGGTCTTAAAAATGCCTTATTTCCCTTTAAAAAAATAATAAACAAAGTATACATTCTGCTTAGATTTCTATATTTTATGCAATTCTATTCTTAGCTTTCTAAATAATGAATAAAAAGTTATTTATATTTTTATTTGTTAATTTTGCAGTTTAAAGAAGGGACAAAAGTTTTTCATATTACAGAAATTAATTAAATGTATAAAATTAAATTTTTATATATTCAGCAAATAATTGCTCTGTGTTAGTCTGCCTATTTAAGAATAAGTAAAAACTATAACTCAAAAAACACAACCAGTTTGATAATTTTAATTCAGTTGTACTATCATCATAAAAATTGTGAATTTATATCTAATTCTGTACTCAATTAGTGGAAAGGAAATCCTCCAAAATACACACACACACACACACATATATATATATATATATTCAGTACAATTAAGCATACAACTCATAATATATTGCACATATATAAGAAAGTCAATAGGAGAACACTCACATAGGTTTTTCTTAGTTACAAATTCTCACTTTCAAAAATAAAAAATATTGCAAGATTTCCTCTTTCCTCCCTTCTAAATGGAATCGGAACCTTTTAAGGTCAAACATGAGTACCACACATATGGAGAGAAAATAGTGCATTGTTATCAAGAGAATACAATTGTACAAAATTTCAAAACACACCAGCAAGTGAGAGGGTAAATTGATTACAAAATTATATTGTTAAAAACCCAAATTAAATAAAAAGATGCAAAAACATTTTTTTTAGTTGTTATTTAATGCACATTTAGTCAGAAGATTTCAATTTTCATGACTGTACAGTTTTCAGTTTAAATGACTTCATTTAATATTTCACATATGGCATTGATAAAAGAGTTAAAATTCATTAATATAATAATGAATGATGATTGTGACAAGAAAATAACATTTTAAACCTTCATATAATGGGAGAAATGAATTTCATAAAAACAATTTTATTAAAACACACTTTAGTTTCGATACTAAAAAGAAGAAATTTTGAATTTTTATTATTTTTTTCTTTTAATTCTTAATTTGTACTTAATTATAAATAAGGAATACAGAAATCCATTTTTCACAATTTCATTATCAAGTAGTACCCCTCATATAAAATCAAAATTTTAATTGATAGTTGATAAGTAGCTGATAATTAAATTCAAAAAATAATAAAATATTTTACAATCAATGTGAGTACAATTATAAATAATCTCAAAGAACTAGTATGTCAGAAAAAAAAAAATTATTACAGTACTCCACCTTTACAAACATGAAATAAGCTAAAATCAATAGAAGTAAGAGTCAATAAATTGTGTAAAAACAGAGTCATTCTTTTACTGACACTTAAAAATTAAGTTCTAATCTTACAAAAGTTATTGATATCAGTGCTTCACTTTTCATATCCTAATTTAATTTTTCTCATGTGATCTAGTTAAAAGAAAATTGAAAATCACCAACATGATAAGAAAGATTATTTAAAATTAAACTGTGGACTGTGGAAATAATCCTTCAAGCCACAATTAAAATAACAATTTTGGTACTAAAATAGGAAAATCCATTTCCACTATTTTAATCTTTGAAATATAAGATCTCTCATTCAGCATCTCCCACCAATGGATTTACTTAGTCTTCTCTTTTCTTATAAGCAATGAATGTAGTCATCATAATGCAGTGAAAATATTTTTTTTAAAGAAAAGTCAAATGATACACTGGGAAATAAATTTCATACAAATTATGTTCCATGGAGGGAAAAAAGAAATTGTTATGATTCACTTGTGCAATAATTGTACAAGCCTCAGATGCAAAAGAGAAAAACTGTCAGTACAACCAGAGCCAGATTAAGCCATGTATGGTCCCTTGAAAAATCAAAATCTGCCTCCCTTTCTAAAACCAGATATTTTTATATTTCTTTAACAAAATCTAAAAATTCAATGATAAAGCTTGAAGGGCAGCTTTCTGGTTAAAACATATAAAATTACTTTAAATTTCTTTGAAAATATCATGAGAGAAATTTCGAGATTCCTCCCTTCCAAAAAATACTTGTAGTACCTTCAGTCAATTACTTACTTATAATCCTTTTTTATATACTTTCATAAAGATCAGGATAATCAAAAATCTTATTACAAAAAAAAATTAAAAATAATTTTGCACTTGAAATACAAAAAAAAAAAAAAATTTAAAAATAATTTTTAGTAAAATTCATAGCATATATTGGACTGATATGTACAAATTTTTTTCATAAATATTCTAAATCAAAATTATGACAGGCACTACTATATTTAAAAGTAACATTGAAATAAAAAACAGCTTTTCATGGAATAAGATGGGAATTATTGAAGGTGCAAGCTTTGTAACAAAAGAATGTAGCCTAAGTATATTTTTTAATATACCATGATAAGAACAAAGATTATCTTGAAAACCTTTAATATTGAAAATTTTAATTTTCTATAGTTTTAAAACTTAAAGAAAAATTTAATAACCAATATGTATGAAAGAACATATTTTTATTCAAAACAAGAAGCTAAATACTAAAAAAAAAAAAAAATGATGAAAATTATATTTAAGTGATTACTACATTATAGGTCCATATTTAACAAATTTGTTTTATTGGAATCAAAGCAACAACAGATATGTTAATAAGAACTATAAGTTAATAGAAAATGCTTTCTCATGCAATTCAAAGATGTGTAAGTTAAAGTCTATTCATGAAATTAACTAATGAGCTAGTTAAATGCTATAAGAAATTATATAAATTCTGATCTTAATTTTGCAAAAAATACATGAAACATCTCACATATATATTACTTCTCGATAAATAATATTCTTTTAAAAAGGAAAAACAATTAATATAATTCTTTTAAATAAGTTATTGATGGTAAAATGTTAATTTTGTAAAAATGACTTTATAGGAAATTTTCCTTTAAGAATGTTTAATATTCATATGTATATTTAAATTACCTTTTAAAGTAAATCCTTTGTGACATAGTTCACATATATAAGGTTTTTCACCAGTGTGTGTAAAATAATGTGAATCTAAATTACACTTTAATTCGAAACATTTATAACATATGTCACATATATGAATTTTCTCTTTTGTATGTATAAGAAAATGTTCTTTTAAACGACTTAATTGAGCAAATGATCTGTGACACACTTCGCAAACATACAATTCCTTTTTAGTATGTGTAAGAAAATGAGCTTGTAAAGCAATCTTTAGAGCAAATACTTTGTGACATACTTCACATTCATATGGCTTTGTTTCTGAATCCAATTGTAAATGAGGCTTTAAATTACAATTTTGCACAGACTCTTCATCACTCTCTTTAGGTTCAAAAGGTTTCTCATTTGTAAATACCGTTAAAGAAGTATCGTTTAAAGCACATTTTTCAGAAAACGTCTCATCACAGTCTTCTGATTCAAAATGTCTTTCACTTTCTTCAGATTTTTCTTTTGCATGTAAACGTTTATGACGATTTAGAATAGAAGTTTTTGAAAATTCTTTACCACAGACTTCACAGGCATAAGTTTGCATTTTAGCATGCAAAATCTTCTCAGAAACTTCTTTGTAATATTTATTAAGTTCCTCTTCCGTATGTTTACGCAAATGCATTTGCAAACTAGACTTGCGAGTAAATGCTTTCTGACAAACTTCACACTGATGAGGTTTTTCATCTGTGTGAGATAATAAATGGTAATTTAAACCACTCTTTTGAGCAAATGATTTATGACATATTTCACACACATGAGGTTTCTTGTTAGTATGTGAAATGCAATGATTTTTTAAACTAGACATTTTAGAAAATGCTTTCCCACACATTTCACATTCATAATGTTTATCTTTACCACGTTCTTTTTTCATATGTATTTTTGAGTGATTCATACAGCTATTCCTATGAGCAAATCTTTTGCCACATATTTCACATGCATGAGGCTTTTCATTAGTATGTAAAAATGCATGAGCTACTAAATTTGGTTTTTTAGTAAATACTTTGCCACAAACTTCACAGGGATAAGTCTGTACTCTAGCAAGTGTTTCACAATTTGGATCATATGTATTCTCTCTTGTATGGCATTTACTATGTCTATCCAAACTAAACTTTGTGCTATATTTCCGGTCACAGAATTCACATGTGAAAATTCTCTTTGCATGAGTGAGAAAATGTAATTTAAGGCCTGATTGCTTCGTAAATACTTTATTACATATGTGACATGAGAGGCCTGTCAAGGTATGGGAATGTAAATGATGTCTCAAAACGCAAATGTATTGGAATGATTTATCACACAATTGACATGCGTATGGCTGATCCATTTTAAGTGAAGCCATTTGTTTTCAAATGCCAGATTTTCAGTCAATGTTTATAAAGGCAATGAATATAAACAATTAAATAAAAGTCCTTCTTTCCCTAGCGAAAACAGAAATTACACCAGAATGTACCAGCAGATCCGGATCTTCAAAGTGAATGGCAAGAAAGCAAAACAGATTTTTTTTACCGTTCATTACTCGGATCCGACAAGTGCACTGAGAGATACAGAAAGCTACAGATTTGAGATATTGTTGAACGCTGAGATGACAGCCTTTGTAGCTAAAAATCCCTTAATCCCCCTCATTCAAACAAACAAACAAGCTACAGACTTCCATTTACACCTACGTTCCTACACAGCTACGTGTGAAGTCGTGACTATGCTAAGCCTTGACTGCTTACTATATTACTGTTTATGTCGCGTTGATTCTCTACATCTATTAATATTATCTTTGTTTCAGCTTTTGTTTTGTTCCGAGTGGCAAAGGTAAAAAAATTAACAAAAAATTGTAGTTCTTAGAATTCAATAAAAGAGGTGGTGTGTTCTTTTGAAAATGGCTTTGAGTTTTGTATTTACGCCATAAATATATGCCTTTTTATCTAAGAAACTAAAACAGAGTATTTAATGAGAATATCTGAGTAAGAAATATTATCTGATTCGATGTCAAACGTGACATCTGGCGTCCGCGACAGGATTCGATTGCTTTTTAAGAGTAAGTACGAAACATTTCAGCATTTGTTTTGATTATGGAAACTGTTTTGAAAGATAGGAAGCAGCTGAGAAGACTGTTTACTACAGCATGCAATTCCTTTGACAAGGCAGAAAATCAACTGAGTTGTGCTGATAAAATCAATAAATTAAAGCTAATTGAGGAGAAAGCTTTATTAATGATAGCGTGTGAAGAAAAATTTAAACAGTTGTTGTTTTCCGAGAACACTTCCGATTCTGAAATAGAGAGAGAAGTAGATGAGTCAGAAACTTACATTGATCGCTGGAGATCTTTAAAACAAAAGTTAGAATCATTTGTGATTGAACAGTTATCTCCTAAAAATGAAAGTGTTAATATTGTTACGAATACCTTATTAAATTATCCAAAAATAAAATTACCTACTTTTGACGGTAATGTACGCAATTGGCTATATTTTTGGGGACAATTCCAAAAAATTGATGAGGACATTAATATCGATTCTCACGATAAATTTTCATATTTATCTCAAGCAATGGAACGAGGTAGTCCTGCTGAAGAATTGGTTAAGAGTTTTCCTCCAGGTGGTAATAGCTATGAAAAGGCTTTAAAACAATTAAAATTGCGTTTTGGTAGAGAGGCATTATTAATTCAAGTATACGTTAGAGATTTACTAGCATTAGTTCTTCAAAAACAGAACTACTCAAAAAATTCGTTAAGAAAGTTGTTTGATCAACTCGAGAGTAAACTACGTTCACTTGAGCTATTAGGTGTTACTAGGGAGAAATATGCTGCGATGTTATTTCCTCTAGTTGAGTCATCGCTACCCGAAGAAACTTTGGTTGCTTGGGAGCGTTATAGATCAGCTCATCGTAGAGTTCGTGAAACGAACACGAATGATTCTGATCAGAATTCAACTAAAATGGAGAAAAGTGATTTAGAATTTATTTTAGAATTTTTACAAGATGAGGTTGAATCAGAAGAAAGCATTCTTCTTGCTTCTAGAAGTTTCAACGCTTCTAAACCGAAAACGGAAGTGAAATATAATAAATTTCCTGGTGATAAAAAAATGAGTGAAAATAAGACTAGGAATGTAAAGTTTTATGAGGCGCCTAGTGCAACTGATCTTTTGACATCGTCGCAAGTGTCAAAACAGTGCATATTTTGTTCTAATGCACACTATTCTGGAGATTGCTTTAAAGTAAGAAAAATACCTTTGAAGCAAAGAGAGGCAATTGTTCAACAATCTCATAATTGTTTTTTATGCTTAAAAACTGGACATTCTGTCAGAGATTGTAATATCAGAGCTAGTTGTTTGTGTTGTGGCAAAAAACACCACATTCTTCTGTGTAGAAAAATGAACCCGATATCTGAGTCTAAAGACAAGGAATCGCCTGAAGTTAATAAGAGAACTGATAGTAGCTCGGAAATGGATCAAGCTCTTTCCAACTTGTCTACCACTCCAAACGTAATCCTGCAAACATTTAAAGTTGTAATTAGAGGCAACGGGAAAAAACGTGCAGCAAGAGCTATTGTCGATACTGGTTCACAGCGGTCATATTTACTACGAGCTACAGCTGAAGAAATGAACTATGAGCCTAATGGCTGTGAATATTTGCAGCACTCCCTATTTGGTGGCAAGCATACTGGGGTATGTAAACATGATGTATATACTTTGTATTTATCGAGTGTGCATGAGAATTATAATTGTAATTTTAAAGTTCTTAGTCAACAAATTATTTGCAAAACTGTGCCACCTATTGTGAATGAGGTTTGTGTGAAAGAGTTAACTGCTTATAATATAAATATTGTGGATAATTGTGAAGATCCTATTGAAATCCTTATTGGAGCTGATGTAGCTGGGAAGCTCATGACAGGCGGTCATCGTGCAATGTCTTGTGGACTTGTAGCAATTGAAACAAAACTTGGGTGGTCTGTTATGGGACGAATAACTGATACGGCGAGAAGTGAATGTTCATCTTTATTAGTTAAGTCCATGTTATCTACAGCAGAGAAAATAACAGATTTATGGTCCTTGGATATTCTTGGCATTGCTGACCCATCTGTGAAGAAAAGCCAGATCGAGTTACAAGAAGCTGCTCGAATGCATTTTCTAGATACAGTTCATTTGGTAGATGATCGTTTTGAAGTAGATTTGCCTTGGTTGGAAGATCATCCACCACTTCCAAATTATTTTGATTTAGCAAAGGGAAGACTGAACAAGACTGTTAAACGTCTTAAAACCGAGTCTAATTATGAAGCTTACGAAAATGTTTTTAAGGAATGGCTTGAGGAGGGAGTAATTGAGGAAGTTGCCAAAAATGATCAGGCTCTAGTACATTATCTGCCTCATCGATAAGTTATCAAGGAGAATAGTACTACAAAAATCCGGCCTGTCTTTGACGCTTCGGCCAGAGCAAAAGGATTTCCTAGTCTCAATGATTGTTTAGAGAAGGGTCCGAATCTTATAGAGCAAATTCCGAGTATTTTAACCCGATTTCGAAAAGAGAAGATCGGTGTTATTGCTGACATCCGAAAAGCCTTTCTACAAATAGGTGTTTCACCCACGGATAGAGATTATTTGAGGTTTTTGTGGATTGGTAATGATGGTCAGCTGAAAGAGTACAGACATTGTCGTGTCGTTTTTGGCGTATCGAGTAGCCCCTTTCTTCTAAATTCTACAATTCAGCTTCATTTACAAACTGTTTTGGAAAAAATAGGAACTGGAGAATCTTCATATCCGAAAAGTGTCATTCAAAAACTTGCGCATAGTTTTTATGTTGACAATTGTGTTAGTTGCGTTAAAAATGAAAAAGAACTGCAGCAATTTATTAACATTTCGACTGAGGTAATGGCCGAGAAAAAATTCGAGCTTAGAGGGTGGGAGTTCAGTGATGTCCATGCTGATACTTCTGCCGATACAAATGTGCTCGGCCTGGTATGGAATAAAAAATCTGACACTCTACGAATTAATACTGCAAGTGTAAAAGAATTATGCTTTGAAAAGATAACTAAGCGATCAATCTTATCTGCAGCTCATAGATTGTTTGATCCTCTAGGTATATGTTGTCCTGTCATCCTAATTCCTAAATTATTGCTTCAAGAAACGTGGAAGCAGAAAATAACATGGGATGAAGAAGTTGATAAAGTTACAAAAAATACATTTTTAAAATGGCTTAAAGATATTGACTGTTTAGAGAAAATCCGTTTTCCAAGATATTTTGGTTCAGAGATTGCAAATGGAGATATTTCAGTACATATTTTCTGTGATGCTAGTAAGCATGCGTATGCTGTTGCTGCTTTCATCCGAATATCAGACTGGTGATTCAGTTAAAGTACAACTTATACAAGCCAGGAGTAGAGTTGCACCAACAGGAAAGGAAGAGATTACTATCTCTAGACTTGAGTTACTTGCAGCTACTATCTCATCAAGGCTTTCAACTTCTATTTTGTCAGAGATTCAGAGTGAAGAAGTTTACTTCTGGACTGATTCTTCGACTGTCTTGACATGGATCATGAGAGAAGAGGCCTGGAGTGTCTTTGTCCAGAATAGAGTGAAGGAAATAAGAGCGTTAACAAATAAAAGTTCTTGGAAACATATCCCTGGTTCCATGAATCCTGCTGATCTCCCGAGTAGAGGTTGTTCAGTTCAAACTTTATTGAAATCTAACTGGTGGTTAGGACCAAGTTGGCTTTACTTGCCTAAAGAGGATTGGCTAAGAGGAAATCCAGTCTTAAATGAAAATGAGATTGTTCGAGAAAAGAAACAGACCATAGTTTCATCTGTGACAAGAAGTTTGATTTCTACAAGTTTTTTTCCTAAAGATGACTGGTATTACAAATATTTTTCGAAATACCAGAAAATAGTTCATCTTATTGCTTGGATTCTACGGTTTATCTTTAATTGTCGAGCTGAAAAAATTAAGAAAAGACATGGAGACCTTGATTTTCGTGAAATTTTTGAAGCCGAGAAATTATTAATCAAAATGGTTCAAGAGGATTGCTTTGTGGACGAGAGAGATGATAAATTAAAAACTTTAGGAGTATTTAAGGATCAGAGTGGAATCCTCAGACTGAAAACGAAACTTACCTTTCGACAAGATTCAGAAGAGTTTAAAACTCCAGCTGTTCTTCCGCCTAATCATGAGGTGGTCAAGAGATTAATACGATATTATCACGAGAAAAATGCACACGCTGGTACCCAAATTTTAATAAATATTCTTCGAGAGAGATTTTGGCTTCTTAACGCTCGGAAAACGGTGAGATCTTTGATTAATAAGTGCACCGTATGTAGAAGATTTTCTGCAAAAAGCATGCAAGTTTGCACAGCAACCCTTCCAAACGACAGACTCCGAGAAGCGGCTGTGTTTGAAATTTGTGGCATTGATTTTGCTGGTCCAGTGATCTTAAGAGGTAACACCAAATCCTGGATTTGCTTATTCACCTGCGCCGTATACAGGGCAGTACATCTAGAATTGGTTGAGTCCATGTCTACTGAGAGTTTTTTACTAGCCCTTAGAAGATTTATATCCCGCAGAGGAAGAAGTAAAATAATTTACTGTGACAACGGAACTAACCTTGTGGGAGCTTCCAATGCACTACGAGATCTAAATTGGAAGCAGATCACTGATGATACATCTATATCACCAATTCAATGGAAGTTCAATCCACCAACTGCCTCATGGTGGGGAGGTTGGTGGGAGAGGTTAGTAGGTATTCTCAAGAGTTTATTAAGACGAGTACTAGGAAGAGCTTCTTTAACTTCCGAAGAAATGATCACAATTCTCTGCGATTGTGCGGCAGTGATCAACTCCCGTCCATTGACCTATGTCACTGAAAATGATGCTACTTTGATGCCTTTGAGTCCATCTCTATTTCTTCAAGACATTCAAACAAGTGGTGTTCCTGATCTTGATGATATTGGACACAGAAGTCTGAATAAACGAGTGAAATACAGAGAGAACTTACAAAAGGATCTGCGGAAAAGATTTAGATCCGAATATCTAGGAGCACTTATCCAAAAATCGGATAAGACAAAATCAGTGGAAGTGAATGTCGGTGATATTATGTTGATAGGAAGTGATAACACCAAGCGACTGAATTGGCCACTGGGGAAAATAATAGAGATTATTCCAGGTCGAGACGGAGTAACAAGACTCGTGAGACTTAAAACGGCAAATGGAGAATTACTAAGGCCGATACAGAGATTGTATCCACTAGAAGTCTCTAGTGATGATCTAATTGTTGAGAACTTTTCAACTAAGAAGTTGGAAACATGTAAAGAGTCTGGCTCTAACGATGTGTATGATGTAAGCTTTGAGCCACAGTTTCAAAAGACTAGAACAGGTCGCACTGTCAAAATACCTAAAAGACTGGACTTGTGAACAATTTAATTTTCTTAATTTTATATATCTTTCTTGCAACTATGTGTAAGTTAAAGTTTTAATGTGAAATGTTAACTTAGGTGGGAGGATGTCGCGTTGATTCTCTACATCTATTAATATTATCTTTGTTTCAGCTTTTGTTTTGTTCCGAGTGGCAACGGTAAAAAAATTAACAAAAAATTGTAGTTCTTAGAATTCAATAAAAGAGGTGGTGTGTTCTTTTGAAAATGGCTTTGAGTTTTGTATTTACGCCATAAATATATGCCTTTTTATCTAAGAAACTAAAACAGAGTATTTAATGAGAATATCTGAGTAAGAAATATTATCTGATTCGATGTCAAACGTGACAGTTTATGTTTACTGTTAATGATTCCACTTTTTTATATCTCTTATTTACTGTTAGGATAATGAATTTTTTGAGGTAATAGCGACTTATGATGTTCCTAGAAGAAACTATTGCAACACTAAGAAAATTTTCTCATAAATGTAAATGGTTTTTTTATTCATGTGTCAACATGATGTTGTTTTGGTTTGTAGTTGTTAAAACCTCAAAATGCGTGGGCAACAAATTGGCGATTTATGGCTTTTGAGGTATCAATTTTTCGCTTTTAGGATTATTAGAAAATAATGCAGAAAGTTCTCACATTTGGCAATTTATCGCCAACTGAAGTTAAAACTTCATTTCCAAATTATTCACTCTCTGAATTATCCTGAATTTTCTTAATTAATTTAAGTCATTAACCAGTTTAAACTGGTCTGAAACAATCACTAGACTATCAGATTATGCATGCGTCGATATTTAGAAAAATGATTTTCCCCCCTCCACGCATCTCAAAATCGGTCGAACTCCAAAACTTTGTTTGTCAGTTATAAAAATTGAAAATGAAAGTTTAAAAAAAATTATCATTATCTACACAGAGTATAAAATGTAAGTGTCTGCATGCTGAAACTCTAAAAACTCGAGAAATACTTAACTAATTTTGGAGATATTTGTACCATTTTATAGCACATTTATTGGGTACGGTTTTAGTATATTGAAGTCATATCAAAATAAAAAAGGGAGTTCTATAATTGTGATTTTAATTATTTTCCTACTACGATTTGCGCATGCATAAAGTAGCAGTATTTGTACTTTGCACTTATCCGCGCGTGAGAGGAAATCTCACACTTCGTATGTGCAAATTGCAAGAGCTGTGGTATTCATATGCGATACATTTCTTTGTTTACGTCTGATTTTAAACATTGATTCAAATCTCGTTATCTTCAAAAGAAGGAAATTCAACCGTGAGAGGACCACATTAATTGCCAAAATGTAGTGAATAGCTTATAAGCCAGTTAACAGCGACGCTACACGAGCAATTGCTTTTGTATTGTGGTTATGTTACTGGGCTGCGAACCATAAAGTCCCAGGTTTTGTCCTCACTCATACCAATCCGCCACACTGGTGACCTAGGACGATGAACCTTCAACCTTCGTACAGCTGTTGTGGCGTCATCTACCCGCAACCAAAGTCGTCAGGTTCACTTGACGCAGCAACCCAAAGTCGTCTCACTCACTTGACGCAGCAACAACATGAGCAACCACTCACCCACACACGCTCGCCATAAAGCCTGGCGCTACTCAAATGGGTACAGGCGCATTAGAATCCCTACATCACCACTCAACAGCCATACAGACTCTCCCTCCAGACTTTCACTGGAGGGAGAGTCTGTAGTGAATAGCTTATAAGCCAGTTAACAGCTACGCTACACGAGCAATTGTTTTTGTATTGTGGTTATGTTGCTGGGCTGCGAACCATGATTTCCCAGGTTCTATTCTCGCTCATACCAATCCACCACACGCTTCGTTTATTGCGTGATGTTGAAAATGTAGAGGAAAGAAACGTTAGATTAACGAATATCAGATAAAGAGTGTCCACGCTTTCTTAAAAGGACAGTCTTATGCTGAGCGAAGCAACTGTCTCTCTTTAAAACGAACTGCAATTGAATTACAGACAGAATGAATCTCGTCTGTCTGCTTACAGAGAAAGACATTTAAATTTGAGACACAGGAGAAGTGAAAAAACAAACCTTCCTGATACTTGGTCCGAAAAGATGTTCTCCGCTCTAATTTTTGATCCATGTGTGGATTACAGAAGTGATGCCTCGGTTTCAGTAGGAACAACGTCTATAGTCTGTCCATATTGTTCAGCTTTAGAAATAGCTTTGATATACAGTCATTTTCGTCAAAAAATAATTTATCGTCAAATTTTAGCGAAATGGTCGAATGTGGCGAGAACAGCAGCAATAAGGTAACGGTAGCAATAGCGCCACCGAAAAATTGCCAACTTTGCAAGGCGCACAATGACTGTGTATCAAAGCTTAGCCCAGCTTTAAAATGGAGAAATGAATCAAAAAGCACGAGTTGTTTACAATGGGAAATTAAAACCATTTTAGCAGTCTAAATATGGAACAGCATTGATAAACAATCGTTTTCAAACAAAAAATAGTTTATCACCAAATTTTAGCGAAACGGCTGAATGTGGAGCCAACGGCAGCAATACCGTTTCCGGAACGTTAACGGAAATATAGAAAAAAAAGTCAATAAATGCAGTAAAATGAAATGCATGCAAACAAATTTATCGAAAATAACAACAGTAAGCAGAAGGAATACGTGCAGCAGGAAAAAATCAAGGGAAATGAACAGGAAAGATCCAAATACAGTAGCATACAGTAACATAAAAAAATGGCGGCTATGTAATATCAAATAAAGCGTCACTGAAAAATTGCCAACCTCGCAAGACGCCAAATGATTGTATATCAAAGCTTAGCCCTAAATATTTCTGAATATGTGCTATAAAAAATTGTATTGTAGTTATCTTTGATGATTTCTAAATATCTTTTAAATCCCGCTTGAGATTCACATGTCATATCGGGTGAAGGCTAGACTTAAGTTTAAAGCAAATTTTTCCTCTTGGATGTTATGCCACGGGCAAAGCTGTGCGAGTATTGCTGGTATATATATACAGGGTGGTTATAATTAAAGTTACCCTGTTTAGACCTAGTGTCCGCTCTAGTGGAAGGATGTCGAAGAAACTTGATACTTAGGTTGTATGGATCATGGGGAACAGAAATCTGAAATAAAAAAAAATTAGTTCAAATTTCAACCGCCAGGTGAGAAGGCGGCGCATGAGAAACAAAAAACACAATTTGGAACTTAAAAGCTTTATTATTACAATATATGTTCAATGTGCATTCCATTTACGTCAAGCACATGTTCAAAGCATGTTATGGCGTGTTCAACAGTGGCACGAAGGGTTTCTCGATCAATTGCAGCAACATGATGCGTTATGCTTGCGTTCACTTCATGCAGAGTCAGTATGCTTCCTCCATAGACACGATCTTTTAGGAATCCCCACAAACAGAAATCACAGGGATTCAAGTCCGGAGAACTCGGAGCCGAGGCAGGTAGAAAACTTCTTGGAATTATCCGTTGATCTTCAAAGTGGGCACGAAGCAATGCCGTCGCTGAGAGAGCAATGTGAGGTGGTGCACCATCTTGCATGAAGACAGTAGTCCCTAAACATTCTCGTTCTTGTAACGCAGGAATGACTTGTTGCTGAAGAAGGTCGCGGTAACGGGCACCCGTAACGGAACACCTTTCAGGGTCATGAGGAGTGTTCTCCTCAACAAGAACAAAAAAAAGGACAGAGAATGAAATCAGCAGTAAAACCACACCATACAGTAATGTAATCGGATGTAGAGACTGTTATGCACATCATTAGGACTTGCAATACCCCATATGCGACAGTTCTGAGTATTAACTGCTCCGTCTAGGGTAAAATGAGCCTCGTCTGACCACAAATTGTTTCAAGACCATGAATTGTCAACGTCTTTCTGGCTAAAAAAATTCTAGCAAATTGACTTCGTTTCTCCAGGTCTGCAGGATTCAGTGCTTGCACATGATGGATCTTGTATGGATACCATTTTATAATGGATTGAAGAATCCTTCGTACTGTAGACCAAGGAAAGGACAAATCACGTGCCACCGCTAGAGCACTTGATGAAGAATATTACGAATCGGAAGCTCTTTCGACCACGGCAAGAGCGAGTTCCTCCGCAGTTTCATTTGAAATCTGTCTCCGTCTTCTTCCTTGTACCACATCCAACCTCCAATCTCTTCAAATTTAATAATCAATCTTTTTCAAAACCTGCCTGGACATAGGCCTTTCCGTAAGTCTTTCAAGAGCCAATATTCTCGCAGTGCAGCTGACCAATTACTGCTGTTCTGATAAAACAACTTTATCAGTAAAGCTCTTCCTTTCTTCTCTAACGGCATGGCGAAGAATGATTTTGCGGCAGTAACTACTGGCTTTTTAAACTACTCTAAATTTGCATAACGGCCTTTATTGTACAGGAACACCGCCAACTATCGGCCGGAATTTGAACTAATTTTTTTTTATTGCAGAATTCTTTTCCCCATAATCCATACAACCTAAGTATCAAGTTTTTTCGACATCTTTCCACTAGAGCGGACACTACGTAAATCTAAACAGAATAACTTTAATTATAACCACCCTGTATATAAAGAGACAAAGGCCAATAGAGAAGTCTCGTGATTGTTTCAAACCGGTTTAAACTAATTAATGACTTTAATTAACTAAGACAAATAATGACTTTAAAAATAATGTTCTCACATGATAACTTGAAATTTGCGATCGTAGATTTCATTTTTTTTTTTTTTGCCACGTTTTTTGCAGCGGTGAATTTTAAGTTTCCGAAACGGTGTTTGTGCCAGTGAAATTGTTCTTTAGATTTTCAAATTATTTTAAATTATGCTATGATAATTTATTTATTTTAAGAGAAGGGAACAGTAATTATTTATATTAATTCAGAATAAAATACTTCGAAGTACACAGAAAAGAAAACTCAAGATATACTAATATTTTTTAAAAAATAAAATCCGTTTCGTATATTAACTTTTATTATAATATGTCTTTATCCGAAAAAAATTATTTTTGTACAAATTTTATTAGTTTAATATAAAATTTATAAGGTTGCTACCAGAGATGGAGTTAGCAGAGGGGCAATTGTCTCTCTGTCTGCAACGTCTTGCTCTCCCTTCCCCCGTCGGAAAGAGATTGAAAGTTCCGTCGGCAAAAGTCTTCGCCACTTCATAATTATTGTAGAGAGCTTCATACTTGGATAGATAATTAAGTTGAATCTGTTACTTTGTTTAATCTGTTTAAAGTTAAAGTTAATCTTTTTAAACAGTCGAAATATCCAAGTAACAGTTAAAGTGGTTCGACAATATTTGTTAAAAATAATCGATAAAGTGGCAGGTCAATAAAATGCCGCCTTTTGTGGATAATTTCTGATGGTCCGACGACTATGAACACAATGTGATGGATGTCAAAGAAGTGAAATCCGCAGATTTTCAGACTTTTGATTGAAATATCATTCATCAAGACTAATCTGTGTTATTTTTGGCAATATATCCGACAAGATGAATAAGATATCGCATTCTCCCGACAAATGCAATGGAAGTCCTCAGAATTTCAGACATTCGATTCAAATGTATTTAATTCAGTTTATAATATGCCTTACTTTTTGCAATATAATCGATAATTTGACAAGTGAATAAGATATTAAATGTTGACAAAAATTTTTGATCGGTAGACTAAGAATTCAAGGCAATGGATGCCGACTATATATAGTCGCAGATATTCCATCCGGATTTTAAGTCCACAGATTTTCAGACATCAAATTTAAATGTCGTTCATTCAGCTTATAATTTGCACTTTATTTAGCAGAATAATCAATGACAATGGCTAGCAAGTGAATAAGACGTCGTATTTTTTCTGATTGATCTTTGTCTTTTGGTTAAGATATTATCATAGATTATGAGAAAAAAAAGTTGTTTCTATTAAGTATTTCGATTACTTGCAAGTAGTATTATTAGGGAAATATACTTTTATATTATACGTGAATAGGATGATAGAGTTGTTTTCCCTAATTCGGAATTTAATTAATAATAAATCTAAATTAATTAAAATTTATGTATCTAATTGTAATTTCCTCGGTAACAAATTGGTAACTTTATTTTATTTATTTCACTGTGAGAATTCTCTGAGTAAATCCAGTTGAACAACACTGGTAAATTTGCTTAAACAAAATTTAATAAAATACTCTTCTCTCTACATTCTTGTGCAATATGCATGCTAAGAAGAGTTACTTTGTAAATGTGAATTCATAGTAAATAATTGGAATAAGTAAATTGTATAACGATAAATTAAGTTTATTTAACAGTAAAATATCTGTTTTCTGCAATCTAATTTGCAATTATTACACTAAAGAAATATTACTAACTTCAACTGACGACAAAAAATAAGTGTATGTGGCATGGTGTTTTTTATAACTACACTAAAAGAGCTTATCTAAAGAGAGGACTAAGTTTGTTAAATTATTGCCTAAATTCTTCATATTCTACATACAGTATTATAACTATATAATCGGGAAACGCATTCTTTTTTTCTTTTTTTAAATTTTTTTAATTTTTGGGGGGGGCAAAAATATATGATTTCAAGTACTACTAAATTTTTAATAGATTTGGATAAAGATGTCTTAATAAAAAAAAGGTTAAAATAGTTATTCATAGAATATTTATATATAACACATAAACCCTTGACATATGGGCTTCCTAATTAGATGGCACAAATTATTAGGAACAGTTATAATTATTTTAATCCCTAGAATAATGCAAGAGCATTTCAATTAATAATGCATTTTTAAATGATTTTTGCACTTTAAATTATCTAATACTTTCACTTAATTGCAAATTAAAAATTTAGTAATTCAATGAGCAATTAAAACTCGTCATTGTATGCGAAGGGGTTAAGAAAAACCAATGCATGCAACTGAGGAGATAAAACTCATTTTGGGGGAAGAATATTAACTTGTAATAGGCATTTTTAAACGCAAATACATGTGCCTGAAAATGAAGATAGGGGATTTCATATTCAAGATCTAATTGTTTTTTTATAAAAGGCATTGGTTTTTAATCCTTAATATGCATTGAAAAATAAATACACGAGAAACCTAATGTTTAAGTAGTCCATTTTTCAATTATACATTTTTTATATCTTACAGAAAATATTAAGTTTGTATATATATTTAAAAAATATTTTCTCCAACCTTCTTAAGAAACAGCATATTTGTATCTTTTCAGCATTCTGTATTTTTCGTGTCGGAACTATAGTAAATTTTTGTTATAGACGCGCTCCTCATCAGATTCGAAAACATCTGAATTTCTGCTCATTGTTGAAATATTTATAAAAATTACTTTAAGTAGGGGGGGGGGGCTAACAAATAGATTTTTGAAGGGAAATCAAATTTTTTTCTTTATTTATTATTCTGCATTTCTAATAACATTTTTATAAAACTTTTTGAATTTAGTTTTTAATTTTTAGCTTCCATGGTAAAAGCATACTTTTCTTTACTTAACATGACTCATCATTCTGGCGCAATCTGTGTTTTTATCTATATACTACAATCTAGAATGAAATATATTTTTTCCAAAATTAGATCTCAGTGCAAGTAAATCTCAAGAATCTCGTAAAAAAGTAAACTCAAATACTGACAATTTTTTAATAATCAGTAAAAGAAACTTAGAAGAATTTTTTACAAATATCTTTGTAAATTTTTAATAATTGAAAAAGGATAATTTTTAATAATAAAAAGGAAGCTAAATAATATTTAATTTCTTTTAATAAAATGTAAAAATTAATTATTACGAGTTCATGTGAAGCCAAATTAGAGAAATTGGGCTTGCTTCCTGTCAGATTTTTCTTGTTGCACACACATATTTTTTATATTACAACCAAACAAAGATTAACTCATGAGTTAATATTTGTTCACACTGCAGTGTGAAGGAGTTTCTACAGAACTGTTTTAAATTAATATCTGTTCAATTAGGCGAAGAAAATCTGCTGTTATAGTCGTCAAAACTTCTGACATTCAAAGTTCAGAATCCTTGTAGCATACAAATATTATACAATATTGTATGACATTGGTCAATATTCGCAATATTGTTTGAAAGTGTGGAATATAGTTTAATTTCATATAATATTGCACAATATTGTACAATACTGTGCAACAGGCTGTGCTACTTGGGAACATTATCAATTTTGTTGCAGAAGTGTTGAACATTTTTTTTTGTTTTGTTTTAAAATAGCAATGTGCCAAAGAAATTTTTTACTAAATATGGCTGATGAAACTGGAAAATTATATAAAACTTTATATTTCGTAATTTTTTAACAGCAAATTTATGGATTAAAACAACATAATCCTATTAGTAAAAGATACTGTACGATATCTCCACGATGTTCCTCAGTATTCTAAATGCGGGCCGATATCATGAAGATATCGCAGCAATATTGTCAGGCTCTTTGTGCTAATAGGGAAAATACAATTATTTACTTCATGTGCAATATTTTTAGTTTTGCAAATATGAATTAAACAAAGAAAAAGTATAGAAATCGTCAAAAAATTCGAACTCATTATTTTGAAAAATCACGAGGTTTCAAATCTCTTTAAGTCCTAAAAATGCATTTTTGGAACTATCTCTCTTTCTATGAAAATTATATTTGAAAATGTTTTTGTAGCAATTTTCGGTGCAACTACGTTAGACAGATAAAATTTAGTAATTCTTTCAAATTTTGAATTTCTATTCCGATGTCAGAATACAAGTGAGCACAATAAGTACAAAGCATAATAGGTATGTATTAAGTTGTTAAATTAAACATAAGATTAAAAATATAATGTGCCAATTTGTTTCAAATTTTGAACCAAATATATCATAAGGAATTGATCATTTCTCTGTTTATGCTTACGCATGCGTGTGAAAGCGTTACCCCCAAGTCGCAACGACGTTAGAAAATACAGTTTCTTTAAGTTTTAATATCCAAAATAAGATCTTTTTTAAACCAAATGTTACCAAAGATAAGATTTTATACCAAATTTGTTAAAGAGTTAACTATCTGCCGGTCTATATAATTTCAATTACTGTCCCTTGTAGCAGTAGCACATATATATTTACAATATTGTATGATATTAAACAATATTCGCAATAGTATAATATTGTTAAATATTAAATTATTTTATATAATATCGAACAATATTGTATAATATTGTGCAACAGGATGTGCTACCTGGGGTACTAAAAAACTTTAAATGATGACGTAAATAATTTTAGTCATTTTCACAATTATATATTTTATCTTTCCATTTTCTTTCTAACGTATATATCTATGTCGCCAGAAGATTTTAGTTTTAGAAACTGATTGTTCAGTTTTTAGCAAATGGTAGAAAATAAATGACAATAGCCTTTGCAATTTCAAATAAATTTTAGTTTAATTCATTTGGTGTTACGTAATAACCACACAAAAAATCAAAAAGTGTTTTTCTTGGAGGCTAGCAAGGAGAGTGAATAGAAGTATGTAGGGATGACGAATATTTTACGAGCGGTTATTACGTAACCAATATCAAAAAGTCACAAATACCAGTGATCAATACTTTCCAAAGAGGGGTGTGATTCAAATACTTGATACGATCTTACTGGTGATATATCGATTACAGGTTTGGATCACGATAGAAAGTAACAATCGTTACGATATCACTGAAATTTGCTTGCGCGGTGACTTTACTGGAAAGTAACAATCGATACGATCTGTACAATGGAAGCTCTCGAAAGAAACCTGTGAATGGATTGAAAAGTGAACGGACCGGTTATTGAAATTATCGTATCATTGAATTGCATATCACTGGAATTTATCGGAGCGGTGATTTCACCGAAAAGTGCGAAGTCACCGCTCCACTTTTCTGGAGTGACTTCCGATATGCGCATATGATGATGCACTATTCCATACAGATCATTTTTAATTGCTCGTGACATGATTGACTTTGATTATATATATTCTGTTTACAGCTGGCGCCGTCTATTGGTATGATATAGAACTAAAGTAAACATTTTAAAGAAATTACATATATTTTTAATTCACCTGTTCCAGAAAATGGTTCACTCCAATAAAAAATTAAATAAATAGTTTTGAGAAAAAAATAAAATAAGAAGTAAGTTGAAACAGATAAGTTAATTCAATCACACGTTATTTAAATTAGTGAATTAAGTATTAATTACAATTAATAAATTTTACATTTAATATTAAGTAATAATTCTTAATTAATAATATGATTGAAATAACAGATATTTGGAACACATATTTAAAAATAACAATAGCAATATTATTTTTTATTCAAAAAATCATGGATTATGCATCTCTATTTGCATTTACTCCGTTTACTACTGGCGCCATCTGTTGGTAGAATATAGAACTAAGACAATTTAAAGAAATGACATATATATTTAATTCAAATTTTTCAGAAAATAGTTTTCTCCAATAAATAAATTAAATAAATAGTTTTGAAAAAAATCAAATTTAAGAAGTAAGCTGAAATAGATAAATTAATTCAAGCACACGTTACTTAAATTAGTAAATTAAGTATGAATTGCAATTAATAAATTTTATATTTAATATTAAGTAATAATTTTTATTTAATAATATGATTCAAATAACAGATATTTGGAACAAATATTTAAAAATAACAATAGCAAAATTATTTGTTATTCAAAAAATCGTGGATTATGCATCTCTAGAAGTATGACGCTTTTCTTATTTTCATCTCTATTAATAAAAAGTAGATTTGTGTGTGTGTGCATGTATGTGGGATTGGGTTGGCGTTCTATAAGTTAGACAGTTTGACCTACAGCTATCAAATTTGGCACATAAATACTTTGGAGAGTGGGAATGTGTACCTCTGAGCAATTTCCTTTCAAGATTTTAATTACAATTTTAATTAATTAAAAATTAAACTGAATTTTGGAGTTTCTCTCCGATAACTTCCAAGAATATTATTACACAAAAATAATTTTTATACCGTTTCAAAATTTAAAATATTGCCTATTTTAATAATACCAATTTAATAGTAGTCCGAATTTTTGATGGATTTTGACCATCTATTTATTTATATATTTTTGTCTAATTTCTAAAAATTGCATTATTATGACTTGAAGCTGAAATCGTTTTCATTGTTTCATCAACTATCTGATCGGTTGCTCTTTTTCCATTGTTGAACGTTATTTTGTTTAATATGTGTAATGATAATATCTGTATAGATAAATGTATGTTCAATATCTGTGTAGATAAATGGTGCATTTACGCTTTTAATCCTTTGCGATCCGAAAAGTAGTCGGATGCGTAATTATCTATATGTTAATGCAAAGATTCCTTTAATGCTTAAGAAAATATAGTAATAGATTTGTTATAATTCTGAAAGAATGAGGTGAGAGCTTTTGGTATTATACAGCTTTTATAACAATCATTATCTAACAAGAATGTGAAAACAATGCGAACTTCAGAATGTCTAATCAGACTTAGAGATGCATAATCCACGATTTGCTAAATAACAAACAATTTTGCTATTGTTATTTTTAAATATTTGTTCCAAATATCTGTTATTTCAATCATATTATTAATTAAAAATTATTACTTAGTATTAAATATAAAATTTATGAATTGTAATTAGTATTTAATTTACTAATTTAAGTAGCGTGTGATTGAATTAATTTATCTATTTCAGCTTAAATCTTAATTTTCATTTTTTTAAAATTATTTATTTAATTTCTTTATTGGAGAAAACCATTTTCTGAAAAACTTGAAATAAATATATATGTCATTTCTTTAAAATGTTTAATTTAGTTCTATATTCTACCAATAGATGGCACCAGCAGTAAACAAAATATATGCAAAGTCATGTCACAAGCAATTAAAAATTATTTGTATGGAATAGTGCATCATCAAATGCGAGTATCGTAAAGTCAAAGTCACTCTCATGAAGTGGAGCGGCGACTTCACATTTTCCAGTGATATCACCGCTCCGATAAATTTCAGTGATATGCAATTTAGAGATGCATAATCCACGATTTTTTTTGAATTACAAATAATTTTGCTATTGTTATTTTTAAATATATGTTCGAAATATCTGTTATTTCAATCATATTATTTATTAAAAATTATTACTTAGTATTAAATATAAAATTTATGAATTGTCATTAATACTTAATTTACTAATTTAAGTAACGTGTGATTGAATTAATTTATATATTTCAGCTTACTTCTTAAATTTGATTTTTTTTTCAAAACTATTTATTTAATTTCCTTATTGGAGTAAACCATTTTCTGAAAAATTTGAAATAAATATATATGCCATTTCTTAAAGAAATGTTTAATTTAGTTCTATACTCTACCAATAGATGGCACCAGCAATAAACAGAATATATGCAAAGTCATGTCACAAGCAATTAAAAATGATTTGTATGGAATAGTGCATCATCAAATGCGAATATCATAAAGTCAAAGTCACTCTCATGAAGTGGAGTGGCGACTTCACACTTTCCAGTGAAATCACCGTTCCGATAAATTTCAGTGATATACAATTCAATGATACGATAATTCTAAGAATAACGGATCCGTTCACTTTTCAACCCATTCACAGATTTCTCCTTTTCTGTTTTGTTCGAGAGCTTCCATTGGACAGATCGTATCGATTGTTACTTTCTATCGTGATCCAAAACCTGTAATCGAAATATCACCAGTAAGCTCGTATCAAGGATTTGAATCACACCCGTCTTTGAAAAGTATTGATCACTGGTATTTGTGACTTTATGATATAGGTTACGTAATAACCACTCGTAAAATATTAGTCATCCCTAGTCAGACTTGGCGTTGAACCTCAAAGGACTGATAGTGCTATGACGTCATGGCAATGATCCCCATTAAAAAGATTCATGCACACAATGAACAAGACGATTACAGTAATGCGATTTCAATGTCTGACAATTTGGAGAAATCATGAACATGATTTTATATCCAGACGATTTGTCTAAAATCAAATATAACAATATTCCCGATGAATCAGGTAGTTGCCAGAGTTCAGAAGTGTAACCTCAACTTTTGTAATGATAAAGCCTTATTTTCAACAAAATTTACTTATTTCATTATCTCTTTCTCTTTTTGTAGAGCGTCTCTATTTTCAATCATTTATTTCAACTTTGATGGTTTATAATTCACTAGACGGTATTGTTACTGATGAGAAAAAAAAAATAAACATGTAAGTTTTTAACTATTTTTATTCCATCTTATTTATTTAGTTAGCTTTTTTATTTTTTTATTTATCAGTTTGTTAGTTGAAGTTTTGAATTTTTCTAACGTCTCGAACAGCACCGCGTGGTTTCTTCTAAAACCTATTATAAAGAATATGAACCACAGAGCAGGAGGAACCGAGATCTCACTCTCATAAACACTAATGGAAACTCATTTAACATGACAAACAACACAGACTGTGGCACCACTCGTCGCTACGATCAGAACTAATAGAAAATAACGTCTTTCGAACATAGCAGACATAGCCGACATTTCATTGCCATGACAACCAAGTGAACAAGAAGCTTTTTTTCCCCCCAATAAACGGGGAAAAGGGTTAGAACATTACTAACTCATTGTAATGTAAATTCGGCTCTGATGGCATTTTATTATATAGATAGTGGAATTTATTTGTGATAAAGGAATTAATGAATTACAAAGGACAAAGGCGGAATTCTGCTTTATTATTTATATGTATTCTAGAAAGCATATTAAAGCGATAAAACAGTAATGCTTCTTACGACATTTGCTTTGAAAAGCCTGTGATCTCGAATTGAAACCACAAAGAAGCAAGATTAGAAATTTCGATGAAAGGTCTTTTGGAAATAAAGAGTTAGAAATATACAAAATTTTACTGCTGAACAAAAAAATAATATCAGTTTGAGATTGTAGTTGTTTTTATTTTGGCCAGATATTGTAATTTTGATCAGATATAGCTTTGCAACCCAAACGAATGACTGGAGGTTTATGTCCACTAGTAAATGCTTAAAGATCTTAAAAATAAAATATGTGAACTTAAAAGAATATAAATTTCTGTACTAATCAGAGGAATAGGTGAATAATAACATAAAATCTGTGAAACTTAAATATGGTCTGATAATCAATAGCTTTCAAAAATTGAAAGAAAATTTAGTTGAAATATTCTTCTGCCAAATCACAAATGTTAATGGCTCACTCATAGATAGCTAAAATCAAATCTGTTGGCCTTGCAAGGCAATTGATTGAACAGATACAGTACTGTGACCATCTTTGAAATAATTAAATTTACAGATAGATATCTAAATATTAGTTTTCGAGCGATCAGATGACGAGCTGACTTTTTTTGCGCTTTGCGTTAAGGGTGGTCATCGTCACTGGAGGCGGATGGACAGGAATCACCAAGATGCCTGAAATTGATAACAAGCGCATCAATTAATCCTACATCTCGTTCCCAATGGTGTAGGGAAAATTCGACAGCTTAAAGTTTAAAACAAAACACCTTATTCTGAAATTAAAATAATGGTTCTGCAGCCAAAAATCCCGATTTATGTTCATACAATCAAAAATATACCAGCTATTCTACTCAGACAAACTGTTTAGTAGGCACAGATGAAAAAAAAATTTCAAAAGTATTTTCTGCACCTTTATCGCAATTTGTATATCAACAATCAACTGTTCGTATCTCTAGAACATATACTTCCAGTAAAATTGATAATGTATCTGTAAAATTTATAACCTATTAGTACAAAATGCATACCAACATTATTCAAATATCTTTACAATATTGGCCAGAATTCAGAATATCCAATAACATCATGAAGATATCGGCAATGCATTAATACAGTGCAGGTTAACGAAGAATCGTTTTTTCAGTCACCAACCAGCTAAAGACTCTAAAAAGAACAAGAAAAAAAAAGTTGAAAACTAACATTTATATAACATTCATAGAAAGTTTTTTAAAAAAAATAAGACCATTCCATTTTGGAGCATATTGTTCTCTTTCTAAAGAGAAATAAAAGAACAGGATAAAAATTCCTTATTTAAACTGTTTTGATAAAATATATCTGAACATATCGACGACAAAAAAAAAAAAAAAAAAAAAAAAACTCTTGTAACAGCCTTCCACAATTCAATGCCAACTTTTCTGCCGTTAGGCATGACATGGATATGACGTTTTCGCAAAATTCTTCATCAAGTGCCCTTGAGAAAGGAAGATATTCAAAACAACATAGTTACATGCAATGCTGTCAAAGATATCAAAAGAAAATGGCTCTTCAATCGCTGTCGACAATAATATCGTACAGATTATATTAATCTGTACGATGTTTCTGGATATACTGTGCCGATCCTTATATTATATGTAATTCAATAAAGAAATCGAAAACAAAGCTGATTGCTTTTACTTGCGCAAATTTAGCACTTCGGCTCAATGCTCTAGCGATATTTTATTTAACAATTTCATATTTTATGCTCTAATTTTTGGATTTTAACTTTTGGAAATCTTACGGGGGTTGGTTCTCGCCATCCTAGAGAGTACAAAGATGGTGGGGATCGGCGACCTCCTATCGATGAGGGAACGTACTTTTCCTTTCCACGGGAAGGGTTGTACCGTAACCAGTGATAGCTCTTTAGACTCAACTCTAGTTCCCACCAATGCTGCTGTGACGGCGGTCGGGATATTCAATTTTTTCCTTGTGCCTGCGGGCGTGTCGGAATGGCCAGTTATGGTTAATCTTTTGAGAGGGTTAAAATTTAGGTTATTTGTGCCTTTTTCTTTTTCGATGAACTTTTAGCATATAATTTTTCTGGATTCGTCTGAATATATAATATTGGAATAAGTTCAGTATGTTATGTACTGCCAGGAAAACCAAGGAAGAAAAAATGTTTTTCGAAAACTACTTGAACGCTTAGTTTTCATTCTACCAGTATACATTTTTTTCCAACGCACGAGGATCTATCTCCTTGGATGATTCATTATCCTTTCACCGTCTCAAATTTTTAAACTAAAAACACTGCATTATTTTGTCTCGATGGTGCCTGGGCCATTTATACCCCTTGCTGCACATCCGCTACGTCACTTGGCATTGGACACATTATGTAGCAACAAAATCAACAGTTGAAGCAAAAGAGCAAAGTTCTTATTCAAATAAATTTTTTTTAAAGAGTCTAAGCTAACACCACATAGATACAGGTGATAGTGCCTACGATCGTAACTGTAAGGCACTCTTCATACGGAAAATAACGGCGATAGTAGTTTACTGACAACCCAAAAATAAAATTCTTGCTATATATGTATTTTAAACCGCAGCCGATATTTCACTCTATTATTTATTTACGTTTATCATTATATTATTTATTATGTTATTTAAAACATAAACGTTACGTTACATTTTTGCAGATTATTTCATCCTCACTACTGTAGTTGGGTTGTTCTTTTCGTTCAAGAACAACCCAATTTTGCATTTGAAATTAGATCTTCTAACCATCAATAACTTTTAATTCTATCAATATGGAAAGGTTGCAAACGTCCATTCAACGGAACTAGGGAGGTCGCCTAGGTGTCATTGTCAAATCCCTCTCCCTTTCATTATAAGTGATAGATTGAATACTAGTGTCATATACATTGATCACTAGAGGTTCTTTTCCAGATGGGTTTTGAAGAGAGAGAGAGAGATTTGAAAACATTCAAAACATGTCTGAGCAATAGCACATACTTCCTTAATAGCTATCAACTAAGCAGGGATTTCTTCTGTATATCAATCCTTTGAGAATGCGGGCTGTCATTGCAGTTTATGAGGGGGAGTGGAGAATTTGAAAAAGAAACTGGAACTTCCAATATTCTGACTTATTTGATAACGTATAAAATCTTACTTAGAGTTTCGATTTAAAGCAAAGCTTCATTTTGTACAAAATATGTAGGTCTAATGTCAGCAGCAAGAAGGTTTTCATATTTCATATTCTTAAAAAATAAATAAAAACAACAAAGAATAAAAATTTTATGAAAATTCGATTTTTTTTTTGTAACTGATAATTAAATGCAAAACAAGATTCTCAAATTACTTGATTCCACAACAAGAAATGCTTCACTGTTTTATGTAAATAAGTGATTAAAATGAATGTGATAAATTCTTACACAAAGAAAAAGAATTTAAAAAAAATTATTAAAGAAAATTGATTATTATGAAAAAAAAAATAAATAAAAACAACAAATAATATAAATTTTATGAAAATTCGATTCTTTTGTAACTGATAATTAAATGCAAAACAAGATTCTCAAATTACTTGAACTCCACAACAAGAAATGCTTTATTGTTTTATGTAAATAAGTGATTAAAATGAATGTGATAAATTTTTACACAAAGAAAAAGAATTTAAAAAAATTTTACTAAAGAAAATTGATTATTATGAAAAAAAAAAAGAATATAAAATTTTTTTGATGAAAGAAAATACTTTTTTTTTAAAGTATTTGTATTTCATGAAATCTCTTAATATTATATTTCATGCAAAATCAATGCTTGTCTTTAGGCAGCTGTATGTAAGGACGCATTATTAAACAGTTTTAAGTATGCAACAACTTAGAGGCTTCAATATCTTTTTTTAATTGAATTGAATTTGATGCTCATTTAAATTACAATGCCTGGGCCTTCAAACTTATTAAAAGTAAAATCAAGTATTATTTAAATTCTGGACCACTATTCTAACAATATTCCTAATTAATTCCCTTCTACATGTTGTTTTATTAAACTTTTTAAAAAAATGTTGCTTCATAATTTAAAAAGATGACACACTTTATAATTAAATATAATTTAAATATTGTCCCTTTTTTAAACACTTTTTATAAATTTACTTTACTGAAATTCTTTTATATGCCAGATATTGAAATCAATTTTCCATGACATATATTTAAAAGTTTTGTTATTTCAGTATGTCAAAATTTGATTTTAAAACTACTTACAGAGATAAATTAAAATTAATAAAAATATTTAATTTTGGAAGCTACGGAGGGATAACCAGGCATCAAAGACTTGTATTACCTAAAGGACCTAGAAATCTTAATTTCTTCCCCAACTGAGCGCCTGTAAATTATACTCACTTGAGAAGCATTTTATCAAGTGTTTCATATCAAATATGTTTTTACTTTCTCATATAAGTTTACATTAGATAATTTCATCAATTAACTGATTCAATATGCAATAACAATGACTTTTGTTATATTTGCTTAGTGATAGTAATAATTTTGTTCACAAATACTGCAGTAAAAGAAAATTTTGAGACAATTAATTAAAAAGAGGTTTTTATAGGAAAAAAAAAGAATATGAAATATTATGATCTTGAATAACAATGGATATATCAGAAAGATAGTCAATAAAAATTACTCTACAGATATCGAGAAGTCATTATTATCAAAACAGATTCATCATTAAGTGCAAAGAAAATTTTATAAAATGTTAAAAAGTAGATAGTATTTGTATTTATTCCAAACTGAAAGACATTGTGAAACTAAAAAGTGGCTACAATTAAAGCATTCTTATCCAGAACAAGATGTAGGAGGGAGAGATTAGAGACCATAGGAATGTTTGGTCTGCATTTTAAAAAATAGAGTAATAAGTTACTAAAAAAATGGCACATTAGGGAAAACTAGGAAACACACACATATATAAATAATATAAGATATAATAAAGTCATCATTTTAAAATAATTTAATCATAGATTTATGAAAACTAAATAACAATATAAATATTATAAGTGTAAAGTTGATGCAAATAAATATGTTTAACACTTAAATGTCATTATAAATTAATGCTTACTATTTTAAAAGAGAAAATAGTAATTATCAGCTTTCCTTATAATTATTTTGCTTGTTTATATTATTTATTTCATGATATATTTAGAAATCTATACTATTGAGCTCCAATATTCTTCTAACTACTGACTCACCTACCTCCACCATTATGGTCTAAAGTGGCATATTTAAACATTAACACTTATTCAAAAGGAAACTTTTCCTGAATTTATATAACAGTTCAGTAATTATAATCGTTCATTATAAAATGTAAATAAATATAACTCTGCACCTTTATATAAAGGAATAATACATACATAATATTCAATATTAAATAATTAGGAGAACTGTTCGGCAAATTACATTATCCGATTTTTCTTTAAAGAATTCTGTTAAATTTTCATATTAATAACAATTTATAAAATTCTTTATTAAATTATGATCAGGAACTTGCAGAATGTGCTCATAACAATAATGTTAAATACATGCAAAAGTAATACATTCTAACTCCTGATACATATGGGACAAGAGTTTGTCAAAAAAAAATTGCTATTTAAAGTTTTCTTTAAGACTTGCAATGTTATGATAGAGCAGATAGTGCTAGATGGTTATGTTACAGTAATTATACCTTGATAGGAAAGGGAAAATCCATAATCCCAGTGAAGCAGAAGTTAAAGCCTCTTTAAGTAGTTAAAAAGGTTTTAATTTTAAAAAAGTGAGCAAATTGTATTTATATCATGCATGAATAAATAACTTTAAAATAATATAAAATGATTAAATTCTAAATAAAGTAATAAACAGTATATTATACAAATATTCAAATAACTAGATGAATTTTATTTTTCACAAAAAATACATAAAACATCCGCAAGATCAGATGGTATGCGTTACAATTTAATTTAAACCATTAATCACTTCTTTACGATTGTAAAAGTCATGGCAGATATTTCTTCACTTTTTACCAAAGCATAGGATACTTTTTCTGAGGGTAATTCCGCTTCTTGTATAATAGAATGATTACGAATAGGATGAGTTGCTTTATGAAGACCTCTGACTTCCGTACCATCTTTCATAATAATAAGAACTGGACAATTTGCTAAAGCAGCTAACGAGCGGAGATAAGATTCACGAAGTTCTGCACGCTGCAGTTGTTTAAGTTTTTCCTTTTCATCAAACATCCTTTCGGCTAAAAGTTGGATCTTTTCTCCTCACTAAGTGTATGCTGAAAATACAAATTGAGAATTGGTAAGTGAATTATCGTAGCAAGGGCATAAATATTTGCGACAAACGCTTCACAGTTGCCTTGTATATTGATTTGAGAGTAATTACTTCCAATATTTACGGTTGTACCACTAGTGATATTTTTTTCCTCGCCTCAGTCTCAGTCATTCTGCTTTGCTATAATAAGTGAAGACTATTTATGCTGCACTTATTTTCATTCTTTCAATCAAATTTGAAAGATATTATTAGAAAACAACGGCAATGATACTGGTGTTTGGAATAAAATATCAAAGAAACTAAAACAATGATAGTCAGCAATAATTAATTCTTAACTGTGACTGCAATAGGCAAAACATTAAATTCTTGTCAACATTTTGTTTGTTTTGATTTTGTGGAATAAATGTCACCGATATTATATTGTTCTTATGAAATTTGAGTTTAAGCATTTAGAATTTACCCAAACATATTAATTGTTGCATGTTTTAAAATTAAAATGCGTTTGTTTCTATTCTTTTATGAGAGTGCACACATAGCAATTGTTGCTAAACAAGATTTATTTATATATATATATATATAAATATTTATCTCTATTATAAAAATATATTAATTTATTTGTGCCTTTGGCATGCTTTTGTTGCATTAAAAATATGCTCTTTTATTTTACCAAAACATGCTGTTCATGGGTTATATTTCTTGAAAGTTGTTAAAAATTTTTTCTCTCTCTAATGTTAGATTTTAAGTATATATTTTAACTTAAAAGTAAAATTCTTTGCTTATATGTATTGCTACTTTTTTTTTTTTGAGAGCACGGTTTTCAGAATAATCTTTATTTGCCAAAGTTGAATTTGTTTGTTTGAGTTCTTGCCAAATATGATAATTTTTATTCTTATCCTAAAAATTGGGTATTTTTTTTTCTACCGCATTTTGTATGTGCAACCAAAATGGTACACTTTTGGCAAGTTTTTGTTTAGTGCAATTTGAATGTCATTGGTATTGAACTGGATTCACTTATCTTAAGACTTATCCTAATAAGCTTATTGTTTTTGTTCTATGTTAACCTGAACAAATTTAAAATTCATAATATATTATATACATGAATTTGATATCCATTTTCACCAAAAATTTGCCTGACTGATCTATCTTGAATTGAAACTCCAGATTTCTTTTATGATTTTTTTCAATATTTGGAGAAAGAATCCCACAATTTAGGAATAAAATGAATTCCATTCAAAAATAACATTCTTGTAGCTTTAAAAATGAGAAAATTAAAATATAGCCTATTAATCAAGATCTATTTTAAGCTCATTTCTTATTCTTATTACCATAGCTCAAATAATAATATCTTGTATAATATTTATAAATATAAAATATTGGTTACTTAAGAATTTTTTGTAATCATATAAAGTATAAAATAGAAATTTATTATTTAATGTTATTAACTGCCTTTGGCAATTAGCTTCTTTTACTGGGAATTTTACTTTTGTTTAATTTTAATTACAGTTGTTAATTGTTGTTAGCAATTTTCTCTACAAAATTCTTTTAAAGATCAATTCCTTTATTAGAAATGCCCATGTGTCATGAAAGTACACATTCATTACAAGTTTTGGATTTTAACCTTCAGTGCAATAACCGAAGGGATGAAAATTCTATTTATCCAATAAGATTGATCAAAATATATTCATAAAGCAATAATAAAGAAATAGCAGAATCATATAAGCTGCATATTTAATACTGAATATATTTTATTATTTATATAATATAATAATTTGTATTGAAGAAGTTGCTTACATGTACATAATACTAATTAATGGAATGACAATATTTATTAAACAATAAATATTTTATAAATTAGAGCAATTCTGGTCAATATGTTTATTTTTTTATTCTCATATTGACTGCTTTTGATTACGAGTTGAGCGCCGTTAGTGGTTGCTAAAAATTCCTTTTTGCTTTCTCAGCAAAATATTTTTAAACTTTAAACTATCACCATTTCAAAACCCTTATGTCATTCTGTTCTTTGCATCTCCCTAATGTTCTGTCTGCATCTTTATACAATGAATTATATTCCATGGGAAAGCAATTAAAAATAGGTATAGGTACTTAAAATTTTTTTCACTATTTCTTGTTTTAAACTAAGGCCTTAATTTTAAGTGTTATGGAATTCCAAAATATTTATAAAAACATACTAGATACTGAAACTTACTCTGCATAGAAAAATAAGCTGACTCTTTATATTTTAATCATAACAATAAATCAGTATGTAATATTAATAATAGCAGTGTAAATGATTTGATTTCAACAATAAAAATATATTATTGTAAAGTATGCTTTAAATATTTTTTAAAAATAATTAATGATAAAAAAATTGGTATAATTGAAAGCTAATTTTTTGATTTTTAGATACTATGAAAATCATTTTTTGCTGCATAGGATACTTTTTGGATATTATTGTGAGAAAATGCTAAAATTTTTTGTTTAATTTATAAGTAATTTTTTAGTAATCTATGTTAACTCTAGATTTATTTGCATCTGTTGAAAACAAGAATCAATAAACTATTGATAGTCAAAAGGAATGGCAGTTCTGTTATCCAATATCTTGAAATATTGGGAATTTAAACTTGAAGAATGTGTCATCATTAAATTATACTTAATTTATCATTTTTTTTCCCTTAAAAAATAAAATCCTTCCAAACATGATTAAGTTTGGCTGTTTCATTTGTCATATTATATTTATATAACTATTTATAATGAAAGATAATAAAGTGCAAATTTTAATTATTTTGTAAAATGAATTCTGATCTATTTTCTGATTTTACCCAGTTAAATGATTATTATGTAACTTTTGATCAGTTTATATATATATATATATATATATATATATATTTGTATTTTACGAGTATTTTAAGCACACAGGTCACTTTATTATTCACTTTTGTCTATCATAAATGTATTAACTGTGCGTTAATTTATTAATGCATTTATGTGATTTTTGCATTAAAATATTCAACTATTTTGGTTTTATTTTGCATTATTTTTTTTTTTGTTGTATCTTTTCTCTCAGAGTTCTTTAAGAAAGTTTTATGTAAATAAAATCAGATATAAAAGAATTATACACATACAGTTTTTTTTTTTTCTGTTGTTCTGAAAGACAAATGAATTAAGGGGGTCTTTTAAAATTTACGAATATTATAGTGAAATCAAATTATTACATAAATTAAGATCCACTTTGACTTTGTAAAAAATAAATGTACATACTAATTTTTTAATCGTAAAGATCTAATAATTTTTTTTTCATGAATTTTTCTTTTGAGAATGTTACATATTAGTAAATTTTATTGAAGATACAAGTTATTGGTTGAACTTCAGTTGGTTCTTTTTTTTATTTCAAAATTAATCAGAAATGTATTAAAATCTTTTAAAAATTCTCATTTTTTATTTCTAGAAACTTCTACATAAAAAGCAAACAAATTTCTATTTGAATTTCAATATAAATAGTCATAATATATATTTTTATAATTATTATTTTATAACTTTTTGGATGTTGAAAATAGAGGCATAAACTTTTTTAAATATGTATTTATTCAGATTTTATAAGATCATTTTGCATTAGTAATAAGACTTATTTTACATGTATTATTCATCTTGAATTCTGTATATGTGATTTAGTTTTCATTGAATTTTTTTTTATAATATGTATGAAATTGATAAAATTCATAATCAAAGCTTTTATGTTTTTCAGGAACAATGTGTAGTTTTTCTTCTCACGTACCATTTGACATATCAAATATAAAAACATTTTATTGTTCAACTTGTGGAAAAGAATTTCATCGTAAGGATCATCTGAAAGTCCATGAAAGGATTCATTCTGGACAAAAACGTTTCCGTTGTAATTACTGTGATTACAGTGCTAATCAATTAAGTCATGTCCAACAACATACTGTGCATAAGCACACAAGAAATTTCCCCCATCTTTGTTCTTGTGGTAAAGGTTTTACCACTCAATATAGCTTAAAGCTACATCAAATAAGTGCCCATCCTCGTGAATTGCATGGTCCATCTGAGTGATTTATATCTTGAAAATCATTAATTGGATGCTATTATATGATTGAGGGCATTTTCTGAAGTATTCATTTTGAAATAAGTCTATTTTAACTGGACATTACTGAAAAAAAAGTAAAGGGAATTCTTAGTCTAAAACATTGTAGTTTGCTTGATTAATGCTTGATTAATGTTATGCTTGATTAATCAATTTTGTTTTCAGCTGTTTTGATTGCACCAGCCAATGCTTTTTCTTTATAATTTGTTTTATATCACAGAAATGATTCCATGCTAAAAACATTCAATATTTTAAAATATGTTGAATCATTAATTGACAAGTTGATGTTTTAAAATATGACAAAGATTTAGAATTTAAATGCTTGTTTTTTATTCAGTTACCAAAGTCTTTCTTTTTTAAATAAAAAGAATTGTTGTCGATTTATTTTAAAAACTAATTTTGAAGATTTATAAAAACTGAAGAAAAAATTGCATTAAAATAAAATTTGCTGTTAAGTTAATTCTTTAAAATTTTGAAGTTGCATAAAAAAGTTTTTGTGAGATAACACTGTCCATAGTTATTGAGGATGACTATTAAATTTCTTTTAATTTTTAATTAATAAAACATATCAAAATTTTATGAAACCCTTTTTTACTAAACACTGACTACTGAAAAAAAGTAAATATAGTATATTTTCTCTAATTTAACATTCTCACTAATCAAATATACTTGTTGAAGCTTGTTATTTGGTGATAAGCTATTCTTTCTTGTTGAAACATTTTCCTATTTTTGTGCTTGATTTGTCTATTTAATTTGCTCTTACTCAATACTTTAGCATAGCATTTTCCCCCTTAATATTTATTTGGTTCATTTCCACATGCAGAAATGTGTGTCATTGTATAATTCAATGTTTTCTGTATGATTTACTATTGTCTGGATATTCTGTATAATCTGATAGGAGTTCTGTCTCATATATGTCAGTGAGAATCTATTGTGCATGCTAAATTTAGTAATTCTATATCAAACAATTTATTCTATAAAGCATCTTGAATAATGTTTGTTTAATGCATCACATAATTTACAGGTAATATGACATCCTATAAATAATATGATGTTAGCTTTAAAATACTGCTTGTTTCCAAAATGAATTCTTCATAGTCTTCTTCTTTCATACATTGGAATTAGTTTTGTATTTCAGACTATAGAAACTTAAATCAGGGTTGTCATGGAAAATGCAAGGTAATTAAGAATAATCTAAAACATAGGGAAAATTCAAAATTTTCATAAAAACTGGGAAAATACAGGGAATTTTGAGTTTCTTAGTTCCTTTTCCGCCTCCCCCCCCCTCAAAATGCCAATCTATTAGGATAGAAAAATTAAAAGATCGTAACCTAAACACTATAAGCGAAACAACTATGTAATTGTGGAAACTCACCCTCTCCCCTTTTTTTTCTGTATAGATTAGCCTAATTTCAGTTTCAGATAGGTGTTTCTCTTTCCTTGAGATTCCTGGATTGCATCTAACGAGGATGCGCTAGACTGCTATTACTGCATGAGAGAATAGTATAAATTTATCCGCCGGGAATAGTAATATTCAATCTGCAGAAGCATCGTGGAGTTGTTTAGTTATTCAAATGTTGGTTTATTGAATAGTTCCTTTATTATTTGAGAAATTGGGTACTTAGTAGATTAAGGAATTTTTTATTAAACAATGAGTTCTCAAAATCTGTATTTAATACTGATTGGATGGATAAAAATATGAAACCTGACTGTATTGAATAGTTCCGCAAAATCCGTTTGCTTTGTAAGAAGTACTGTATACTGCTCACTTTGTAAGAAGATAATGAAGATAATATAGAGAAACAGGCACTTAGTAGTCATGCTAAAGGAGAAAAACATACAAAATTGTGTGCCACCTCAAAAAAAGTCATAATAGATATTGGATTTTGTATCTAGAAGGAATACAAGAGAAGATGATGTGCCAAGCCCATAAACGTCAAATTTGATGTCCAAAAATAAGCCGATATCAAATTTTATAGTTCAAGAACAATTATTTAAATCTGTACTTTTGGGGGCATTGAAACATGTTGCATCACATTCATCCTTTAATGCATTCAATGATATCTTGGAAATATTTTCACATTTGTTCACTGAGAATGGAATAACAAAAAAAAAATGTACTTTAGGTCTTACAGAAAAGACATACATTGTTTGTTACAGAATAGAACCATTTTTTAAAGTGTCTCTTAAGAAATCTTAGAGCAATAAAAGAATTTGTAATGTGCCTCGATGAAGCTTTGAACAGCATTTCACAAAAATACCAAATGGAACGTATTGTAAGATATTGTTTACGTTATCTATTATATATTAAATCAGCCTATAAAGTTTCCACAAGATATTGGAATGCAATACATTGCTACAATAAGGAACACCACTGCTCAAAAATTGTTTGAGAATTTAAAAGAAATTATATCAAATTTGAACATACAGTTACTTTTACAAATTAGTATGGATGGATCAAATGTAAATTTTAAAACATGATTTTAAAAAACCCATACAAAAATTATTGTGTACTGTACATAATCAATTGAGCATTTCAGTATGAACATAAATCTACTGAAAAAAAATTAAGTGCTAATCTAAGAGCAATGTATAGAATATTTAAAGATAGTCTAGCTAGACGTGAGGATTTCTTGGAAGTTTTTTTTCTTTCCATTGGGTAGAAAGTATGATTGCTTGTGAAAATACCCCAAAATGTTTTGACAACATAAAAAAAAACTAATCCTAAGTCTGTAATGAGTAACAGCTTGATAAATTGCTTCTGACTGAAATTAGCTTCTCTTATATTGCTAATATTCTACAACACTTATTTTTTGATGATCCTCAAAATCTAAGGCTGAGAAAAAAAATAATGATCACCGATTTTGAAATAATGATTAAAAGTTTTTTGATTATAAGTGGAGCTAATAAAACTGAAAAAAAAATAGGCTTTTTAGTATAATGTTTTATATTTTTGAAAAATACCATAAAAAATATTTGAATGCTTGTCCAAAACTTTTAATTGATTAAAAACTGGATCTTGTTTAAATTTACATTTACTGAAGAACCTTGCTTTTTCTACTCAATAAAACTAGGGAATATTGCTATTCCATTATAACTATCACATGAGTGCTGTTTGCACATTTCCTCTTATATTGCATATACATACAGGGAATTTTTTTCCTTCCAGATTTGAGTGGCAATCCTGTTAAATATGGTATAGCTAACTTGAAATCCATAAAATAGTTACAGGTTTCCGACTCCATTACTATTTCTAATTGTTAATGAAAGATTTCTAAATTAATGATGACTTTTATTATTTTATTACATCAAAACATCATTTTATTACATCATTTTGAAACATTTAAAAATTTGATGTATCATTTATTAATTTAGTGGGTTCTAGAAATCACTTATTGTTCATTATGCTGAAGTGTAGTTCAATAAAAGGAATGGTAATCTAAATGAAAGAAAAGTAATAATATATGATATTTTAACTATATCATATCTGTTCTTGAAATTCAGTAATGGATTATTTGCTCTGTTACAAAACTTATATTCTTTATTTCTTATATTTTAAAATCTCTCTAAACTTGCGAGAGTTACATTTTTAATTATTGAAATTGGATAATATGAAATGCAAACTATCCGCTCATGCAATTCCATTCAGCATCTCTTGAAATTCTGACATGTCAACATTTCCAATTAGTGCAATTTAATATTTATTTATTTTTAGTTACTGTGAATATGTTACTGTATTTGCCAGAAAATAAAATTTTATTCTTAATTACGTATAATGCAATACTTGTAATATGATTAATAAAAAAATTTATATCTTCTCACTTTTAAATGCAAAATTTACTCTTGTATACTTTTATGATACATTTTTTTAAATAAATTTGATTAAAAGAGTTTCTCTATCTCTCTCTTTCAAATTATTATTCTGTCTCGTCCTTCCCAATTTTGTATGAGAATTTTAATTTTAAAAAATGATTCTCTTGAATGTTTTTTTTAAGTTGTTGTTTTGTTTAATTTTTATCAAAAGCCAGCTTCTTCCTCTGAATTTCAAATTTTATTTTGATTTTAGTTATACAAATGTTTTATATAAATTTCAAAACATTATAATTTGATTATTCAAAATTTATAAAATAGTATATCTTTTGTGTCTGCACTTTGTATTATATTTTGTGCATCTTTTGAATTAATATAATTCTTGGTTTTAGAATGTAGTATAGCAGTTTCTTAATCTTAATATCATTCAAAATAAGAATATGAATTCCAATTATTATATTATATAATTATTATTATGAATTTATGAAATTACATAATTGTATTACAATATAAAATTCCTTTCAGAAATAATCATTGTTTTTCATTAAAATAAATCTATTTTATTTACATTTAAATGAACAAATAATATTCCATTTAAAATATGATAGAAAGTTATTATTACCTTTTGAAATTTATTTTGAAATATAAGAATTAAGCACATAATAAAAGTTATTACCAAAGTTAATGGGTTTCTATACCTTTATCTATCTTGATACATAATCTCTTACATATGTATTAATTGCATGCTAGTTGATCATACAAAAAAATCTCCAAAAATTTCTTGTTTGTATCATGTTAATCTGATGACTGTGTTCACCAGTGACATACAGTGAATACAGAAGTGTCAGTTTTCTTTACTGGAATTTTTATTTTCTGATTTGTTGTTTAGAGAAAGCCAGAAAAGAATTATACAGGACATTTTGAAATTTTGCGAAATAATTCAATTCTCTTTTTTTTTTAATTGTATATTATTGATTGTTCTGTTGACATTGAAACCAACCATTTTTGTTTGAAATTATATATTAAAAATTTTTTTGATTGCCTTAATTGTAACTATCAGAATTTTGTAGTATGATGGAGTGCAGAACTTTCATGATATAAATTTTATATCTTTTGAAAGAAGCTAATTTTTTATCATTTGCATAAAAATTGTGGTTCAAAGTTCTATAAATAGCACATTAGCAAGTCTATTATTTTTACTAGCATTAGTCATAATTAGGTACAGTCTTAAGATATATATATATATATATATATATATATATATATATATATATATATAATGGAAAATTATTCAAGATTTCAATATTTTTTTAATGTAAGGTATATTATCTAGAAAGTATTTGTAATTTTGTTGCAACAAAATTTATTAACAAAAATGAAATTTGGAGGTTTATTCTGCCACTTATCAATCCATATTTTAAAAGGCAGTTATGAGTGGAAATAGCTGAAAAAATTGTAACCTGGAACAAGGAAGTTAAAGATAAATATTATAAAGTAATTATTTTTGACTTCTTATCAGCTTAATTTATTGCTTTGTATGCATGTGTCTCTGCTAATTAGCATTTTAATCCTTTATTCAAATAAACTCACAACATATTGCATTTGAGTGAGCATGTATTTATTTTTATATATTTTGTATCCATGTTTGTGACTGAGAATTGTTTTATTAAAATAATTATTAAACATAAAGCAAAATAATGATTTTAAGAACTGCTATTTCTACAAGATTTTATTTTAAGGCTTTATGACTGGCTTTTATTTTGTATATTATTTAGTATTTTTTTATTATTATTGTTATAGAAATGAAACTACAGTTAAAACTGTGACTGCAAATGTTAATAACAACAATTTGTTTAAGTATCCAATTCTATTGTTATCTTATTTTAATGTATAAAAATTAATAAAATTGTCATTTGTGTGAATTTATAAATTTTTATTATCCTGATTTTCTTTAGATTTTTATTTTTTATATGTTTATTGAATTTTTTAAAAAAGGCTATATTAAAGGCTTAAAATATTTTGGTTTTTTTGTAATCATGTTTGGGCATTGACAGTGAAAATATTTGGTAGCAAGAAATTTTATTTTAATTTTTTTTCAGTTTTTAAAATAAATATGTAAGTGGATGAATAATTATATTTATATTTACAGATATATATATATTTACAGATACCTTCTTTTTTTTCTTTCTTGTGAGATATGAAATTGAATGGAATATATATATATATATTCATCATTTTATTATTTCTTTTTCAGATATATTTGTTGCTACAAATTTATATTCACAAGGACAAACAAACTTCATTGATGGGTTTAATAAAAATAAAAACCATGCATGTCAAACTTGTGGTAAAGTTTTCAGTCGCTCTGATAATTTGAAGGTTCATGAAAGAATACACAATGCACAAAAGACCTTCAACTGTGCATATTGTAACTATGGATGCAACCATCTTACCAATTTAAAGTTGCATGTTGTTAGAAAACATACCAAAAAATTTCCTTTTGTATGTGATCTATGTGGAAAGGGCTACACTATACAAAGTCATCTCCTTTATCACAAAAGAACAGTTCATATAGATATTAAACAATAAAAAATTTCTGTAATTTCTGTTTGTTCAAATTAAAAATTTGTTTAAATGTTATCACTCATGTAATATGTTGTTTTATTAAATGTTATGAATATACAGGATGTACCTTCTAAGCTCTTAGCCATTTGAAGATAGGCATATACTTAAATTAGAATTAAATGTTATATTGTTTGAGATAATAAATGCACTACTGAAAAAAATTGCAAATTATAAACTTTTATACATTCTTCTAGTTTTATTTATTAAAGTATTCTGGAAACATTAACATTTAAAAAAAAGTTCTGTAAAGCAATCAAGACTGATTGTGTTATGAAATTTTGAATTTCATTATCTTAGGCTGATTAATGTTTGCTTATGAGGATGTGTGTAAGTTGACTGCAGTATCTTTTAAAAGCAGCCTTTGAAATGGTGATATTTAAAGCTTCTTAATTTAGTTTATTTCAATCCATACTTCCAATTTTCCAGTTGGCATATGCTTCTAATTTTCCATTTGGAAGTAACAGTTTAGAAAGTAATATTGGGTCACAGCTATATATGTAACCATCTTAACAATTTAAAGTTGTATGTTTTGAGAAAACATACCAAACAATTTCCTTTTATATGTAATCTATGTGGAAAGGGACATCCTGTATAAAGGGACATCCTGTGCTAATGAAATATTTGTTTAAATTTTTGTTTGTTTTGTTGTTGTTTTATTAAAATTAAAGCTAAAAATTAAAATAAAATTTGTGCTAATGTATTCACTAATATGTATTTTTAGAAATGAATAAATTCTAGAGACATTGTAAAATTATAAGAAATTTTGCTTGTATTAAATTTGTGTGCTTCACTTTCATTCAGTTTGTGTTGATCAAAAAGATTTTTTATACTAATTTTTTTTAATAATTTTGATTTTTATATCATTTTTTAAAAAATTTTTAGCTTGGAATTTGTTTAAGATTTTTAGACCTCATAACAGAATGATAGTAGAGGCTTTAATATCATAATTCATCAAATTTAGCATGGTAATTAATTCCTCTTCATGTCATCAGAATGTGTTATTGATAATGCTGATGAAGAATTTTGGCTTTGAAATAATAAATGATTTCAAACTTTTGGTAGAATTTATATCGTAGCAGCTTAACTTAGGTAACTAAGATTTTTTTTAAAAAATGAGGCTTTTTTTTTCTGTAATTTTATTTTTTGATAAAAAGTTATACTGAAGTTTTATATGTTAATTCTGATTATATTCTTTTTGCATTAATTTTTTATATATAAATATTATATTGCTTCATTTTATTGATCTAAGATTTTGCTGCCCTCTGTTTATATCAGTACTATTTTGGAATAAATATGGTTCTTCTTTGTAGTGAGAAAATGATAATTTAATTAATTGTCACTCAAAATATAGATAATAATTAGAAACAATTATCTTTCTTTATAATTTTCTCTGCACATATAAAATATGTTTTTATATTTTCATTTTGAAACTGAATTCTAAAATTAACTGAATTAAAAAGAAACTATTTATTTTCAGTATTTCAATGATATAATATAATTATAATAATTTTTTAATTGAGTTGATAAAAACATTTCAGTTTCAGCTTTTGTTGATTCCCATTTTATATCATTACAGAAAAGTGATAATTATGCAGAAAATAATTTAATTCATTTTAATTAAATTCAGAAAAGTGATAATTATGCACAAAAGTAGTAAAATTCTCTAATCCAAAGCTGCAAATAAAAATATCTTCTCCAAAATTCAATGAAAATGAATCCCAAGTTCTAGTATGCATCTGTTTCTTAATTGTTATTTAATTGTGAATTATTTGCATTTTACAATTGTCAAGTAGGAAAATTTAGTTTTTTTTTAAATTTTAAATATTATTATTGACTATTAAAATTGTATTTCATTTATTTATGTGACAAAAGTATTAAAATGAACTGAATAAAACTGTTTCTTATTTCAATATAATATTGTTTTGGTTTTGTTTAAGAATTACTAGATAAAAATTTAGAAGAAAAAAATTTGTTCTTATTAGAAATATATATTACTCAAATTATAAACAATTTATTCTGATTTTATTTATAGTTATTCAAGATCGATCTTGTTCTTTGATAGGATTGTATTCTCTGGGAAACACCACTACTGGAACTGGATTGAGAAGAAAGATTTACAATTGCAGTTACTGCTCTTATACAGCAAAGCAATTAATTCATCTAAAAGAGCACATTATTTACATTCATACTCGAAATTTTCCTTTCATCTGTTCTGTATGTGGAAGAGGGTTTACAGCTATGCATCGTTTAAAAGCTCATCAGTTTAGTAAAAATCATTAATTTAAATTTTGAAAATAGATGGACATGTTTTTTTTTTCACTTACAAATAGATAATTTATATTTATTTATAGAGTTTCTTGGAAACAAATGGGTACAAAATTCTTCAGGTTTCAGAGATTTAATTAAATGTCAAAGTAATTGATTTATCCCCTTTAAAATTGGATTTCTATCAATTATTGGATCAAAAGTATTGTTCATCTACAAAATTAATAGCCCTTGTTGAGTTTTATGTAGAAAAGCTTCTGATATTTTTAGTCATACTGTTTTTTTTTTTTTCTTTTTTCTTCTTTTTTTCCTTCTTCTTTTTCTTTATATCTTTCAAAGCTCCCATTTTTGTTTTGGTTTAGTAGCTTAAGTTTATTTTTATGTATTCCTTTTGTTGCTTAAAGTTTAAAATAAGTAAACAAGATTTTAAAAAACAGTCATACTAAGAGAATTTTTTTTTCTCCTTCAGCTCTTGATGATATGGTTTCCTTGAAGGAAACATTTGTTTTATTATTTTCATTTAATGACATGAACATGTAGAAATTGCATTTTAATAATTATTAGTCGATATTCATGCACAAAATTTTGTTTTTCACTAAACTTTTAAGTGCAATATTAGTTTGAATTCAAAAATTAGTTTAAAAAAAAAACTTTTCTATAAATTCATATACGTAATGAAAAAGTAAGAAATGTGAATGCAAAATTAGTATTTAACATGCAAATAAAAATGACAAGAAAAGGAAGATCCCTAAAAAATTATGAACTTAACATAATTGTGGCCTAAAGTTTCATTGTGATGATGTGTGAAAAATTATTGCTTGACATTTTAATATAGCTGTTATGTTCAATTTGTGATTTAATTTATCTTACTGAAATTCACTTTGCTTCTTTTTCTGTAGAATTTAATGATTTGTTTTCAAATTTATGATGTTTGTTCTACTTTGTCATTCACTTCATGTCTAATATGATTGAAAAATTTTGTCATAACTGTTTTGAACTAGTAACACATTCCTAATGTATGTTATTAATATATTTATATTTTTGTTCTAATTTTGTATGACTTATAAATTCTATATAGTTATAAAACAATTAAATTATCTATTAAATATGAAAGGAATTCTTTCAGCATTCCATTTAGTTTGCTTTTTAGAATAAAACTTAGTTATATAATATTGCAAAATTATTGCTTATATATTATATATATTCATTATTCTTTAGATTATTTATTTATTAAAATATCAATTTATAGATTATATTATTTATTTTTGAAATTAGATTTTTTGCATTTGAAATTTATGATTTAAAAGTAACTGTATCAAAAAATGCTGTCCAAATATCATACATAATGATTATATATATATGTATATCAGTAAAAATTAATTAAAATTGTTTTCACTTCATCCAGAATATTTTTCAATTTTTTATTTAAACTAATTGCTTTTGAAGTAAATCTTAGTCTTTGAGAAATATCTTATCTCAAAGCATTCCAGTGCAGGAAGCAATTCTCGTTTACTTTCTGGTGAAATTCGTAATTTTCAGATTTTACAGAAAGTGATAAATAAGATTGATAAAAGATTTTGCATGCCTTTAATTTTAATTTTCTAAATTATACTAGAGATATTTACATAGGTTATTTAGAATTCTGATTTTTTTTTTTTTCTATTTTCAAAATAATTTTTTATACTTAATTTGACTCTTAAATATTTTTATTTAAAAAAATTCTTACATGCTTGATGATTAATTATGTTTATATTTTTCAAAAGAATGTAAGGAGTTGGATGGGTGCTCAATAAAATCAGCTTCACTGAGCAATCAGTCGAAGAAGAAGAAAAAGAAACAAATTCCACAACCGGACCATCTTCCACAAAAAAGACATAAGAAAGAAAAATGTCTCCATTGTCAGAAACGATTCTCTCGTTGGAGATGTAGAAAATGTTGTGTATGGTTATGCATGAAGAAGAATGGAGCTTCTTGCTTCCAGTCTTATCACAAGAAAATTTTGGGAGGTCAGTTTGGATTTTAATTCAGAGTCATTTAAAATTAGTTATACGAGAATTGTTTAAAAAGTGTCCGAGCTCTGGTCAGAAAATATATATTACTAACTTGACAAAATTGGGACCCTAATACCTTTCAAAGCAAGCCCCTTGCGCCTTCATCCGCTTAACCTACCGATCCTTCCACTGCCCAAAACACTCCTGGAAGGCTTCTTTTAGAATGGCGTTCATCTCCGTTGCCGTATTCTGCACTGTCTCTTCTCTAAATAGGATTCTTGCAACTGCATCATCAATTTCGAAACAACTAGAAGTCGCAAGGAGCCATATCTGGAGAGTAAGGTGGTTGGGAGTTGACTGGAATTCCAAGAAAGTCTTGATCAATCATCATGAGAGAAAAAAATCCTACGAACATTTATACAGCACCTTACTCAGCAGCTAGGAGGCAGCGACTAATACACTCGAATATGGAGAAAAAATTTAAGCATGTGTATTAAATTGTCTTTTTCCACTGTGCACAGTGGCGTTATTCTAGCATCATTGCTGTACACTGGAAAATTCAAGGGCAGATACTTTTTAGACAGTCCTCGTATGTGTGAATTTTTATTGATTTTTAATCTAAAATTGGAATATATTGATGTTTCTTGCAGTTCTTCAAATGTTTCTTTCAACAAACGAGAAGGATTTTTAAAAAAATATAAATTATCTTTAATCTCCCCCTCCCTCACATTGAAAATCTAGTTTTAAGAATCTGCGAATAATTTGTGTGATATATTCACACAGTGGACATTTTGTGTTTTAATTAATCTTTTCTTTCCAAGTAGAGAAAACAATTTATGAGGTTAACAGAATTACATAAAATAAATTTTCCTTTTAATAATTATTGATTAAGTGTCAAGTGAATTTTTTTATATATATTTGTTTCATAGTTCTTGTTTTCTATATCCCCTTGCAGTATAGATTTAAATTGGTATCTGAAAAGTTTAATTTAAAAATTGATTCTAATTGAAGTTGAATAAAACTGTGTTGCTGTTTTTTTATAATGAACAATATAACGTTTTCAAATACATTCACTACTTCATTTAGTGAAGAGTTACTTGAAATAAGCTTTTCCCCATGTTCCCCCCCCCCCCTTAGTATAGCTCAGATTTTAACATTCTCAAAAATTACAGTTGGCACATTTAATATTACTTTTTATAATTAAGCATTTATGATGTGATAGCATATTTACTTAATTGAAGATTTACATAAGTTTTTAATTTTCTCATCAGGTATAGGCTTACTTTTGTTGTTTAGACTAGTCTCGTGTGATGACAAATTTTTTTCTCCAGTAATATTTATTATATTTCATTTCAGTTAAATCATTTATATATGGCTTCATATCCGCAATTATGTCAAATTATCAGACATTAAGGAATACTGTTTATTTGTCTGATGTTCTGTTCATTGAGTAATGTAGTTTTCTAATGGATACAAGTCCAATGCCATCATAGCACTATTTAAAAATATATGTTTCTTCTGTTCACTAATTTTCACAATATTGTAACTTCAATTTTTTATTATTACACAGATATTAAACTGGGTCTTTTCTCTTTAGCTGTCAACAATAAATGAAAATCTCATGATTATATATTTGATGAAGCAATGAAAATGATGTGAATTTATTGCATTAGTCAAATCTATTGTTAAAATTTTGGTAAAAAAAAATTTAAATTGGAAACTTGCCAGAGCTCAGAAAAAAATTTGCATAACAAGTCATATCATTAAAAAGATTAACTTTTTAAATTTAAAAACATTTTAAAATTTATTTTTATCCTATATTTTTTAATTATTTCAGAAAAAATGCTGAAATTCAGCTTAATTTTTAATTAGTTAAATTTCTTAGGAGTACTTTTTTTTTGAAATTTTAATAAATGTATATTCTTACCCTTCAAGGTTATATATGTTCCAAATTTCGTATCGATCTTATTATTAGGTCTGTAAAATCCCAATGCACATGTACATTAATGTTTATCATTAGTAGATATGGTCTAGGACTTTGAGTTTTTATTTCTTCACTGTATATAAAGAAATATTATAGATGTAGTTATAAATCAAAAATGTAACTTAAATATTTATTTGATTCAGAATTTCATTCTTATACTCTCTTAAGTTTGAATAAGAGAAGCAACTTGTAAGTGGAATGTTATTATAAAACATAATGTTCATTTAATATAACTATTTTTTTTGGGGGGGGGGGAGGCTTATTTTTCACAAATGAAGAACAGTTTAAGGAGGGAAACGATTTCCAAAAAACTGCAATGCACATAGCATGTACAGAAGGTGGTCTGTCTTGTAGAGCTTCATTTTTAGCTGTAAAAAAGGAATGAAAGTCACTAAATAAACACTGATGTCAGAAATTCATTGAAAAATTTGGCTAAAAAGTAATGAATAAGAAAAATAGGGAATTTCGACTATTTCTCTAAGAAAACAGTTTCAAGATGCATTTCCTTCCTTAAACTGCTGATTCAAATATTTTTATTATATGTGTTAGTAAATTTTTTCAGTATAAAATGACTGAAAAAAAAGGATCTAACCTTTATTTTCTCTTAATCATATTTCTTAAATATTTCTTATACTTACTTAAATAATTAAAATATTTCTTATACTTACTTTAAATTGTATAATATTTAAATGTATAAAATTTTATACCATATTGCTAGAGCGTTTATATGCTCCAAAGCTATTCTGAGTCTTTTTGTTTAAATTATTCTTTTGGATATAAATATTTTATTATATTTTAATTTAATTTCATATATTATATTAAAGTATTCTCTCATTACAGAACAATCAATGGAAGCATTCACTATTACTCTGGAACAAAATCATCAAATGAAAGTTTTGAAAAAACTATTTAAAAAAGTTGGCATTTGAACATTCCTACAAATATATATATATATATATATATATATATATATATATATATATATATAATATACTGTTTCATAATATTAATGTAGCCAAAACTGTTTATAAGTGTTGTTGTTGTTTTTGTATACATTCTTTTTATTTTGTTTTTCTTCTTTTTCTTTTAATATTTTTATATTCTATAATGCATTTATACTTGAATTTCAGTTTGTTATTTAAATTTGTTATGATATTTCTTGTTATTTTACATTTATAATTGTTATGAATTTTTCTAATTCCTTTACTCATCAAAAATCCTAAGAGATATTTTCAGCAAATGCATATTAATTACATTCTTTTTTTTAATTTAATATTTTTGTGTACCATTTTAGGGTATTGTTCTATTACTATCTACTGGCAACTAATTTCTGTATTTCAATAAATTTTTTGAGGTATATTAGTATGTAATTAATTTTATTTACATTTAATCTACGAGTTTTCTAACATATGTGCAATGAGACAATTTTAATTTGTTCTATATTTTGAATCCAAAAATATTGTTTTAGTTATTATTATACATAGATAATTTTGTAAAAATTTAACTGTAAAATAAGTGGATGTAGTATAAGGCAACTACTTCTTTGTTTGTAAAATGAATGCAGTGATTTTTGATTTGTGGCAAATGAGTATTTTATATATATCAAAATGGTACATATTTCTGTTAAACAGTTTAATAATTTTCACAGCTTACTTATTGTGTTATAAAATATTATTATTGATTAGTCATAATGTAAATCCTCTGAGTCCTATGATTCAATGAAATATATGATTCATTGTAATCTATCCTTTATCAGAAGTGTAAATATTGATGTGTTTGAAATATGTGCAAGTTAGTAACTTCTTATATTGTTCATACCAGCATTACCTTTTATATGTAATTTATATAGATAATATACTGTCATTGTAATTACTATTATTTTTATTTACTTTTATTCTGATATTTTATTCACATTTTTTTTATTTACCTTTATTCTAATGATAGTTAACGACATTATTTTAAACTAATTATAGAAATATTTATCATAAACGAGCATAAATAACTAAATAATATATACTAAAAGTATCTTATAATTTTAAAATAAATAATGTGTACTACACATTTCCAGTGACAGGTTTGATTACTTTATAAATAAATTATGAGCATTATGAAATGTGAAAAGAGTGCTTAAATTGCTGGATGATTTTCACTGTAAATGAAGCAAATACTGCCATGCCACTTACCAACTATGCCTGTCCATCTCTGTAAAAGATATGAGAAACATCTTTCGGGGGGGGGCTGTAAAATATTTACAAAATAAAAGAATTTGAATTAAAAATGCTTGGTAAAAAAAAATTATTTCTTTCAATGTGTATTTATCCTTTTTTCTAGTATATTTATCATATTTGAAAAATAACAGTTTTTTTAGTTATTTCTTTGTCAGTGATCAATATCGTCAAAGCAGATATCGTGAAAATTCACGATTGTTCTGAAATAAATATTTTGTTGACAGAGCATTCTGTTCATGCATTGTTAACTGATAAGGTAAAAATAATTTAAACATTGTAAATCCATTTAGAAAAAATTCTTAATAAATGTTATTTAATATGTATTGCAAATTGTCTTTGTGTGTTATTTAAATTTGTCTGATCGATTAGACTTACTAGTGAATTTATTTCCTGGATTAGATCTTCGTTTACATCTTCATTGTAAAGTTCCATAAAATTCTATAATTCTGTTTCCAGTGCATAATTTTCTATTATTTTTATATTGCTAATCAGTTTGGAACTGGAATGAATATTTGTGAAAGACTAAGAAATATTTATGAAAGATTAAAGAAATAGATTAAGAATTTTTGAATCTTTCACTTATTTGTACTTTTACTGTGGCAATTACAACTTTTTAAAAATTAACATTTAAATTTTTTTAATGGGTTTTGTAGAATTTCATCTTCTGTTAGTTTCAAATTTAACTTTTGTCTTTTCTAAATTATTTTTTCAGGGAAGTCTTCTGAAATGCCTGTTTTGCAATATCTTTATTTTATTGTCTAAAAATGTATCATATCTTTGTCTTACTTTTAGATTTCACATTTAATTACATTTGCTAAATTTAAAATATAAAAATGATTGCTTTTGTTTAGAATAGTTTGTTGATAGTATTGATTTGGAATAAAGTTATAAATCTTATTAATAAGCTTAAAATAAATATTTTTTGTATTGAATTCAGGTGGCTTTTAGCATAGGATATTGGTGTGTTATTGTTGCTTGTATTAACAAACTTTTCTTAAATTGAATATTCTGGATTGAACGCCTTTGTACTTCCTTTTCATATTAGTAATTTTATTAAACGCTTTCACTCTGCAATTCATGACATTCAAATTAAGTTCACTTAATTAAATTTTTTTTAAGTGACTTGACTAGTCTTTTGTTACGTATGACATTTTTAATCCTTGATTAAAATTGTTTTTGTAAATTCGGTAAAGGATTTTTTATAATGATTCTTTTGTCTATAAAACATGTCTAATATACAACATATCTAATAACTATTAAAGTTTGTTTCTTTATGAATCATGAATGTAATCTATTTAGATGTTATGATAGATAGTTGCTTCTATATCAATTTTAATTTTGTTCAGATGTTCATTATCCAATACTGCAATAAATTGTTGAGATGTGTGTGCTAAAATAATGCACTATCTTTCTTTTTGAACTTTTTATTTAATTTACGTGACCTATAAATACAGGATCATATTTACTTTACAATCCTATTAAATTTTAGAATTCCCTTTATCCAGAATTTCTATTGTTTCACAGAGTCCTTGAAAAGATAAATTATTTATAACAATAAAATAGTACCTACAATTCTTTGAAATACAAATTTAGATTATAGATTTATTTATCTTCTTTTGATTTTTTTTCTATCTATAGTCAATGACATATTAAACCATTTTAATAATTCTTACCAAGTAATGAAAGAAATTAGGTTCTCTCATAGAAAACTCAGGATCTTGAATTACAGATGGCAGTTTTCTCCCAATTTTGTAAAACAGTGTATAAATCTTGAACATTCACTTGCTCTTTTGGAAAATAATGCACAACAAAAGCAAAATATTGTCATTACCTTTCCAGTGTACTAACTAATTGAGAAATTTTGTTTCACCAGGAATAGACAAAATATATTCAAGATTCATGAATTACATCAAAATCTTAAATATTATTTTAGTTTTCAAAATATTTAGAAATATTTGCATAGTATGTAAATACGGCCAAATATTAAAATCATATTACAACTAACTGTAAGTAGTGATTAAGATTTTAAATGTTGCATTATATATTTAATCTGTACAACTTATTAAATATTTCTTTTTCAAATAAAAGCATAAAACCTGTGCTGATTTTATTCAAACTACGAAATAAAGCAATTAAAAGTGACTCTGTAGTCCATAGATTATCATTCCTGCCTTCAGCTTTTTATGAACTTAGAAAACTAGAAATTTAAATATAACTTTAAATAAACTCATCAAAAAATATTAAAGAATAATTGCATTAAAATATGTATGAATGGAATGAAACCAACAAAACTTTTAAGTATTTATTTATCCCCACCTAAAAGCTGATTGACCAAATATTATCTCTTATTTCATTCTCATAACAAAGAATGAAATAAAAAATAAATACCAAAATAATGGTCAAATGTATGTCATTCAAAAGAAAAATATATTTCCATGTAAAAAAAAGGTGTGTGTGTGTGGAGGGGGATAGTTTTCTGAAATTATTGTTTTGTTTTCTCTTTTTTTTTATAGACTGTTTGCTGGTGGATAGAGATAAGATTTCTTTTTCCTTCTGTTGATTCAGAGTTGGTGTATTGGAACTATTGATTAAATTAATATCAAGATTTCTCTACTTCCTATCCAATGATGGCATCTACAATATATATATATATATATATATATTTCAAGTTCGGCAGCATTACCCTCCCCTCCCCCGCTTTGAAGTAGCTAATGGTGTCTAACATTTGGAACAGTTATAAATTTAATGCTGCCGAATGCGAGACTCCAGTGGGAGAAAACCTGCTTTCAAACCAAACATTCTACTTTTTTCTACTTTACGACCATCAAATTTCCTTCCGCACTCAGGATGAAATAATAATTTATCAGTATTCTCGTATGAAAGAAGCATCGCAGAAGATTTTCAGTTATCACCAAAATGACTTACCAAGAACAGCAAGGTTGCAAGCGATAAAGTCATATCAGCATCCTTATAATTATGCTAAATTAATAAAATTTATTTGCGAATAGAATTGAAGATGTCAGTCCATTCATTAAACTGATATCCAGTCGCAGAGGACTCTGGCAAAGTTTTATTTTGGTTTTGGAAATGGGAGGCTGTGTATCTGGGGCGAAAAGGAGATGGATCGACTAGATAATGATTTTATCTAGTCGATGCTGGCGGATTTCGCTCAGACCTTTTATCATAGACCTTCCCATAGGAAATATAGTCCATGAGATTTACTTAAAAATGTAGTGTGGCAGTTGGCACAAGATCGTAGATGGCAATTTCGAACACGTTTTAATAAGAACTTTTTTATCTAATAAAAATTGATAAAATCGAACAAATTTTGGGGTTGCGATAGTTTTGTTTCATCATTATTTTGAATAAATAAATTATGTGGGCGAATTGTGTTTCATCAAAGGCTGCAATTCTTAATTTAATTTGAGAAAGAGAATGTAAGTAAAATACTACTCTTTTGCTGGGACAGTTCTTTGAAAAGAGAGATTTGGTAAAAAAGATAAAGTTTTTTTTTTTCTCCTGAAATACACGAAATAAAGTTTTAAACTTTTTTTAAAGAAAATAGAAGGAGGATTCATACCACGATTCTATACAGATATCAATTTTTTATTTGAGAACAAAATTCGAAACACAACTGATAATTATTAAAAGCTTTCATAAATAATCACGATGCATAAAAAGCGGCTTCAGTAATAAGATGTATATTTAAATATCCAGTAAAAATATCGTCGGTACAAAGATCTTTTAAAAAAATAAACATAATGAAAGAGACATGAAACACAAATGCCTAACGAAAATCTTTTCTCGCGAAGAATCAGTGGCATATATTAACTGTAACTCATTCATAAAACGTCGTGACATAATTCTTTACCGTAAATATCTTCAAAATTTCGTTTGTTTGTATTTTGTTTTATGTCAGGTGAAAATAATCTGATATGTTAAAGTTAAGTCTGACTCGTCTTACCCAAAAATGTTCTTTTGGAAACTTTTTAATAAATCGATACTTATCTGTATTATCATTTAATAGCAGAAATCGACCTGAAAGCAAAGAATATAAATACAGTAAAACATTCCGCCTGGCAAGAAATCTTGCATTTTCATTAGGAATAAGTTATGTCCTTTATGATTTTTACTGTAAACGAAAACAATCATTGCAAACTTTTGGGACAGTTGAGAAGATCTTAAAAAATTTTCAAGTCCACGCGCTTGATGTTTCGGTAAAAGAAAAAGATAAAATTTCTCCTAGAACTATGTTTAATTTCTTAGCTGATGTTGCAGAGAAAACAAAATTCTCTGTAGTATATATTGAAATAGTTGCAAGGTAAATGTGATTACTATTTACAATATATTCTTTTGCATCTTATGTTTATTTTTATTAGGTAAAACAAAATTAAGTTAAAAACCTTATTATGGAAAAGAAATTCATCAAAGATTTCTTAAAAGATTAAACTATCCTTCATATTTGCTTTGATATATCAATGCATATTAATTAAAATTCTGTTTGCCTCAATATTTATTTTCTTATGTTTTAATTTTACAGGCTGAATTCAATTCTGAAATACTTGGGATAAAAAATCAGAATGATCATTTGATTATTAAATCCACTACTCTTTTGAAGAATCTGTTATTATAAGGCCCACATATTTTATTTTTTTGCATTTCTATTAACAACAAGAGTCCTATGAATCTTTCTAGACCCAATCAATGCAATTTTAAAATAAAATTTATCACAGAATTTCAGATATTTATAAAATTTGGCCCATGTGGACTATTTATAAAGATTTGGAAAAATAACTTATTTCATACAAATAGGTCAGCTCGTTTTTGAATTGCAGCAATGTAAAGTTTTTAAAAATTTGCTAAAAAATGACCAATAGAATTTTTTAATTATTTTAATAGTTCTTAAAATAAAATATGTCATTTTATAGCATTTCTTTATGATTTTTTTGTGATACACAATATCATATAAACTAATACACATAAGTTTTTTTTTTATTAAAATATAAATAAAAAATTTTCATACTTTAAAATTTATTATATAAGTGGTTAGAAATTTTATAAATTACATGCAAAATATAAATTTGAGAAGAGGATGTATGATTTGTTAAAATAATTTAAAATTCATTAGTATTTAGCTTTCAGTTAAATAATACAAAAAAAAAGCTAATAGTTTTACACCTCTGTAGAAATAAATATGAATGCTTACCTGAAGGAAGAATACATTAGTGAATTTTAAATAAATGAATCAGATACAAGCTTGGAATATACTGATACTATTGTTAATTAATACTTAAAAGCTTAAAATTAAGTTAAAATGCTTTTGCTATTTAACTGTATTTTTATAAAGGTTAATAAAGTAATGTCACTAAGACTTTAATAATTAATAATGTCACAAATAAATGTGGTTGATAAAAGTAGTCATATAATATTGATATAATTGTATTTTTGGCAATCAAATATCAAAAATTTCCAAATGAGTTATTTTATTTTTCAAATGAATCTGCTATTCAATAGAATAATATTTTGGGCTTCTGCTTTCATGAGGAAAATTTTAATGTGTAGGAGATTGACACCTTTTGACTACAATACATAGAAAAGGGTCTTGTGATAGACTAGCTAGATAGATATGATACAGACTTGTTATATGAAAATTAAGTCAAACTCCACAACAAATTTTCAAAGGGGGAATTGAAAATATTCCTTCTAAGTAGTAGGCAGGCAAGGAACATGAATTAAAACTGTCCATGAAAAGTCATTTTGATTAAGTATTGACTATTCAAAGGACCTTATATGTTCATTCCTGTAACTATACTCAAATTATTGGTGAATACTTTTCGGATGATGTGCTGGGTGGGAAAAAGAATTATTAGTATCTCCAAATAAACTTGCATTAAAAGACATATACACATAGGTTATATCACAGCTATCTATGAAACAAACTGGTGATTCAGGGTATGTTTTAATGAAAAATGAAGAACTTGATAAAGTAAATTATTTTTCTTCATCCATCTGGGTCTGTGCATCATTCTTGTATCCATGTAGTGATGTTTTGTGGATGTCAGTAATGTATATATTCTGACAAAAGTGAATCCTGCAATTCACATTGGAGGAAGTTATGAATTGCTTGAAAGTGATGTATGCCGAACAAAGGTGACCCTTTCAAACATCAGATAAGCATATCCGTCTACTAAATAAAATGTTTTACTTTAAACTCATTACTGTAAAGCATGATAAATGAATCACATATTTGCATTATAATCTTTAAAAATTGAATTTATTTATTTTCCAAATGGTCAGTTTATATTTTCTAATAATTTTCATTTCTAAAAGCATACTTATAAAACAGATAAACTGTGTCTCTTGATATGTAATCTAATAAATCTTTACATTATTTAAAAAAAAAACAGTTAAATGAAAATTTGCTGCTTTATAAATAAATGTTGAAGATAGAAATGGTCATTTCAATTGGTTATTATAATACCCTTTAATTTTAATTAAAGATTTTAGACTCCAGATTTAAGAAATAAAATTATTTACATAAGAGAATGTTAAACTAGAAATTTTTGTAATCTAATTACTTTTTATGGGATACAAAATGTGTGGAATCATTTGTGTTTCTTTAGTATTTTTCTGTTATATGTGTAGTTTTATAATTTTCTGCTGTTATTATGCAAGTATGTTAAGGCAAATGGAAGAAAAGAAATGAAATGTCAATTATATATCATGCCAATTTTTTAATGAGTGTATTATGATTATCCCTGAAACAATTGTTTGATTTTTAAAATCCTACAATTTATTGCTTGTGTTAATTTTCTTCCTTTTTTAATTTTCTTTTTGATATTTTGAAATAATGAGCTTCATTAATGGGAATATTCACTTACTTGTTATTTACTATACAGTTTCATTTAAAGAAAAAGAATCTTGAAAATTCATCAAGTTCTTATGTGGTAAGTTACTGAGAATAACAGATTTCGTTTAAGGCTTGTTAATTTTTGTTTTCTTATCAAAATCATGTTTTCTGTCTGTCTTCTGTAGCATCAGTAAAATGGATTTCCTCTTCAAATTGTCTTTTGTAATTTTTATCATAATTTTATTTATTAATTTATTTTTTAGGCAATTTATTTTGAATCATTTGAATGAATACTTTTGTTGTTTTGAAGCCAGCATTTTTTATGGAATCCAATTTTTGCCACATGTTTTCTATTTGAATATCTTGGTCATTTATTCAAATATAAATGAATTCATAGTAGTTTATGAAGATTTTTGCATATTGTTAGATGTTAAAATTTGTTAGATGTTAAAAATTTGCATTTGTTAGATGTTAAAAATGATTCAAAAGTTGACTGTAATGCTTTTTATAAGCAATACATTCTAAATTAATATGGTTCAAAGGTAAGATAATTATATTTGAATTTTTATAACTTTAGAAATATTGAGAATGGCCTCTTTATTTTGCCATTAAATCAAGTCAAGCAGATGAAAATCTTGTGGAGAATTCTGTGAGATAAAATTAGAAACATCTAAGTAAATACAGAATAAAGTTTGAATTATTCAAGTCTGTGAAATTTGAAGTTGTTACTAAATGGGGAATTAGTTAATGAATAATACCTAAAATTATGCTTCCAATATCAAATGTGAAATGATAAGACAGAGAATATTGGGAAACTATAATGCATTCCATTTTTTTATCACTAGTTTATTAAAAAAAAATTTATATACTGTAATCAGAAATTTTCTCCTTTTTCATATTGTATAAATTATGGAGACTATGTTATATATTCAGTGTAAAGTTTACAGTTTTAGAATTGTTCTATAATTGTTATATTTAATGCTTAGTCTTAAAATGTGAGTAATTATTTAATAATATCTAATAATTTGAAAAATTTTCATAACTTGATATATTTTTATTTCTTTAAGATTTCAAATATGAAATCATATGAATAAATACTAATTTATCACTCTAGTTTTTTTTTTCTTTTTCTTTTTCTAACATATTGATTAGTTAAGATTTATTGCTTTGTTAAATCATTTTTCCTTTAATAATATTTTCTATGCAGTGTACTGCATATTTTAATTAATACCTCCCAAAATAAAATTTTCCAATTTAATTGGTTTTACTACATATAATTTCTATATATCTGATATTTATTAATCTCACTTATCTTAGGCATCCAATTACCAGACAGAGTATACCTATATCAAATGGCTCGGGATTTATAGTGAGATCAGATGGTTTAATTTTAACAAATGCTCATGTTGTCTCAAATCAGGGGCGAGTCATAGTGAAGCTTTATGATGGAACAGAATATGAAGGGATTGTTGAAAGTTATGATACTGAAAGTGACCTTGCAACAGTCCGTATTAAAGCTGTAAGTTGATATTTTTTTACTGACAGCAAATGAATTGGATTTGCTGAAATCTTCTTTTAAATTGAGTATCTAAGGAAAAATCTATGCATAACTCTTAATTATTCAATAAAAATGCTGCCATATTTTTTTCAAATTATTTTTCAGTACTTTCTTTGTTTGTTAAATCCAATTTTTAGTTTAATCATTCTTGTTTTTCATTGAATCCTTTTGATAGATTTTTTTTCCCTAATATAATCTCTCTCTTTTTGTAAAATAAATTTCAGAACTTGTTATTATATTTATACTTGCAGAGGCAAGGGGGAGGGTACAGTAGCTTCTAGTATAGTCTTGGCTTTAGAACTATAGATAGTGAATTTTAAGATTCAGTTCCTTGAAAATTCGATTGTGCATATGGACCTTTTGTATATTAAATTTGCTAAGTATCAAATGCCCTATTGCTAATTTGCTAATGCAGATGTCTACAGAGAAATGCCAATTTATATATCCTTCTTGTCATCTGACCACAATTCAAAATAGAACATTAATATAACTTATCTAAACTAAATCATTACAGAGAGTAAATAAAAAGTTGATGAGAATTTAATGTAAAAATAACTTTCCTTGTTTTTGAAAAATTGCAATTTTTTCTCCCTTAATTTCTTTTAATAGAGGCTTACCATAATAGTGAATGGTTGTGAATGAAAATTTTTCTGACATGTTTATAAATAAATACTGAATAGTTATAAAAAAATTGCATTATTTCAAAGGATTTATAATGAGTATTTTGATAAGTCACTATTTAAAAAGAAAATTGAATTCCTATTGAATGTCTCAGATGAATTTTCTTATTTTTCTTTTATCTTTAATATAAATTTGTATTGACAGTCAAACAAATGGCAAAAAACACTCAAGACAAAATGAGCATTACTTAACAGGATGTGTATATTTGGCAGAATTATTTATAAATGATTCTGTGTCGAAAGTGAAAGATTGAAGGAGCATAGAATTTTGAAACCGATTAACTTGAGCATAAAGCACCATTAAAATTACTCCGTCTGTATAAAAAAAGCTGTCATTTCTTTATGTGTGGTATAAAATAAAGTCCAGTATTATTAATTATGTTTACTAACTATTAAAAATAATAATTGCATTTGTATAATTAAAATTATTTTTTAATGGGTCCTTTTATTATTTCAGATATTTTCTAAATATATTAATGTTAGTCTATTTTATTCTTATATGATGTTGAGTGTTATTATTATAAAGCATCAACTTATAAATAAATTGATTTGAAATCTGTATTGCAATAATATATAGGTTTCTGCATTTTGTCACAACTAATCTCTTGCTGTAGCAGATTGATTATTCTGTATATGAAATAATTACATGCATTTATTTATTTTTATATTTATTTATAAATGTTATCAATACATATCTGATACAAATATAATTTATATTTTAAATAATTCTTGGCTTTTCCCAGAAAGATTTACCAGTTCTTCCTCTCGGTGAATCTTCTAAGTTACGAGCTGGCGAATTTGTTATTGCCATGGGAAATCCATTGACTTTGAGCCATACAATCACAGCAGGGGTAATAAGCTCAGCTAGCAGACAAGGTAAAGATTTGGGATTGCATAGAAAATCTGACTATATACAAACAGATGCGGCTGTAAATGTTGGAAATTCAGGTGGTCCTTTGGTTAATTTGGTAAGAATAAATTTGTTAGTTATATTTTTAATTCTGTTATAAAAAACATTTTTTATGATTTATAAACAAAAACCCTATTAGCACAGCATATTATACAATATCTTTATGATGTTGTTGTATATTCTGAATACTATACAGTATTTTGAAAATATAATAAAATTGGGCATTACATTTTAATAAGAACATATCTGAACACCCTCACAGATAATCAGCTGCAGAAATAAAAATACCAGATATATTCAGAAATATCGTTACACAACTAAAAATATACCGTAATCAAAGAACATAAATTTCATGCACTTGCAAGAGAAAAGGTGGTTATTTGTTGTCATTTGGCGGGAGAAAATAAAATTTGTTTTATCATGCATTGATGTAAACATAAAGTGAATTTTTATGGAGTATTATTATTTAGTTGATTGCATCACATCACAAATGACTGACTGTAAGGTGAATGCGTGAGGACTAGGCATATACATTTTAAATATTGATAGTCTTTAGGTTTTCAATGTCTTTTGTCATACATTGACATAGATTCTATTATTATTTTGCCCTCCAGAATTGAAAAAGTATTAATAAAATTATTATCATATTGAGTAATACAAAATTATAACTCCATATATAATTTTTTTGTTCTTAAATTATAAAATTTTTTATAATAAGTGATAATGATAAATTTAATATTCGAAAAAGTTCCACAGATAAAAAGAAAGTTTGTGAACTGCTTGATGAAGTCAAAAAAAGAAGAAAAATTGATTTATATTAATTTTTACCATACATTTGCAACTGTTTAGATAATTTTGTCTGTATTGCTATAAGTATATTACAGTCATTACCATATTGCAAAAATTGTAATTTTTTTTTCTTTTCTTTTCTCTGTAATATATTATTTTTCTGATCACAGATTTGACATTTGGTCATCGTTAAGTTGGAATTAAAATTGCAAGTAATAGAATAATAATGATAAAATTTTTAATTCTACTACATATTTTCATTTAAAGTGTACTAAAAATAATGTATATGTATTTTTTTAAATGTTAAGCTCTGATGATATGCATAATATTTTCTAATAAAACATTTTGTTGATTACTCTCTGACTATCATATTTAATATATTGTTAATATGATAATAACCCATCTAGATGAGTATACCTGCTAGTTATTATATGGATTCTAAGTGATTTCATTATTTCTATGAAAAATTGTTTAGAAATTAACACTACCATATTGAAACTTGTTTAATGATGAATGCATTGAAATATTTTATTTGTGTTATATTTAAAAATTAGGTTTATATTTAATAAGTTTTTCTAACTCTTGTGCTAAACAAAATTCCGTAGAAACTATTTTAAATTGTTGCTAAGAAAGTTTTATTTGCTTTTGTGAAAGCTTCTCTCCTTCCTTCTCCTTCATTTAAAGAATTTTAAATGCTTACCTATGATATATTCTAATTAGCTGTAAATTTCAGGATGGTGAAGCTATTGGTATAAATACAATGAAAGTAACTGAAGGAATATCATTTGCTATCCCTTCTGACCGAGCTGTTGAATTCCTTGAAAGGACTGAAAAAGCAAAAAAAGGTAAAGAAAGGTTTGATAATTTGCAAGTTTTTTAAACATTCCTTAAGCTTTTGGAGGATTGAAATATTTACAAAATTATTGTGTAAATCCACATTTTTTTACAACTTTTAATAACATTTTTTCATTATTGTTTAAATTTTTGAATTTATTTCATTTCTGTTCAGTTTAAAATTAATGCTAAATTTTATATGCAAACTAGTTTTGCTCTTCATAATTCTTTTGTAAATTACCTAATTATAGAATCATGCCATCTCTATTAAGACTGCTTATTGCATATGATTTTGTAAATCTCGTGTTTTGTGTAAAGTGTTTTGTGGTTTTCTCTTCAAATAATTCTTCCTTAGCACTTTTTCATTTTTGAAAAAACATAAAACACTTTTATTTTATTTGTTATAACTTGTACTTTAAATATTTATTAACAGATTGATGTTTATAATATTTGATAATAATCATACCTTAACAGCAACTAGATGGATTTAAAATTATATATTTTTTGTATTACTTAATTACTCTTGGTCCTATAATTTCAGATGCATTGGTTTTTCTGGATACAAATTTTTGATTTCTTTGAATTTTTATTTTGAATGCACAACCTATTTAAGTGATGGGAAAATAATTTAGTTTTTAAAATTCATCTTTTATCAAATCTGTTACCACATAATTCAAATGATTTTTAAATAGTCAGCTTTTAGAGACATTCTTTTATGTTTCTTATCATTGCATTTTTATCAGCACACATCACATTTTCTATTTTCATTTTTTGTTCAGTGTTTTATTTTGCAGAAAAGGGCAATTGAATTTTGTAAATTCCAGTTATCTTGGGTAGTGTTTAATCGTCATACTGCTGTAAAAACATTGAATATATATATATATATATATATATATATAGTATTTTTGAAGGTATTATTACTAGCAGGGGACTATATTTCGTAAATATATCCTGTTTTTTTTATTATTATTTGTTCAGGAGTAACAGTAAAATAGTTATTTTGTCTGTAATATCAGCTTTTAGGTTTCTGCATGTAAGATGCTTAAATCAGGATATTTAAAATTAACAATCTATATCAATATTGTCTTGCAAATTATATTTGAAATATTTATTCTATAAAATGTTATTTCATTAACAGAAGGTTACTGATTGTTATGAATTCAAATTGATTCCTGATTTCCAATTACTTTCTAGTTTTTACTGACTAAGATTGAAACCGCTTTTAAGGTAATTTTATTAACTCAGCTTTAATTATTATGAAATATGACTTCTTTGAATGTGGCTATTTTGCTACATCAAAGCATAAAATTGCAAACATTTTTAAAATTTTATTTAAATGTTTTTATGTTAATATTACCAAAATTGTTAGGTTTTAAAACTAAAAAATTATATTTATTAAGTTTTTTTTTTCTTAGAGTCATGGAATCCATTTAAAAGCTCTGACAAAAAACAGAAATACTTGGGGATTACTATGTTAACATTGACTCCAACTGTCATACGAGAACTTCAAGAACGTAATCCAGATTTCCCAAATGTGAGTCATGGAGTGATGGTGTGGAGAGTCATGATCAATTCCCCTTCTTTTGAGTAAGTAATTTGTATAATTATGTTGCTTAATATATTTACAAAATATCTCTTGGGGAAACCACTACCACCCCATCTTTTTTTTTTTTTTTTTTTTTTTGTAGATAAGTTTAACAAGTGATTATTTATTTGTTTTCAGTGATAGTAAAATATATTTACTATAAAGTTCTAGATTATTTCATGTATTTTAATTCCATTTTGATTTTGCCTTATGGTCAAAAGTTATAAAATGGTGTATTTATTGCTGTTGCATCTTAACATTAATGTTTTTCAAGTTTCTTGTTTTGTTTTGGTTTTTATTTGGTAATATTATAATACAAGATAGTTGTTTACAAAAGTAATCTTTCTAATACTTCTGTATTCTTGCTAAGATTGTTTGATACTTTCTTTTTATGAGAAAGAAAACTGAATTTTAGGTTTTCTTTTGCACAAAATGTTTAATGAATTTACAACATATGTATGATATATTACTTTCACGGAACTGAAGTGAATTAAAAAATTGCTGTCTGTGTTTACTTATATAAACTCACTCACATCATCGCTCATATAAAATATTATGTATTGACCATCATGTTTTGGAAACAGAAATGTAACTTTCAATTAAATAGATTTTTTTAAAGTTTAATTTGGGAAATAGGTACAATAAATGCCGAATGCTAGTGCAAAATCACATGAGTAACTCAGTTTTCAAATAATAAATGCACTTTGGCATTGCATTTTCTATAATTTTCATATATCAATTAGAAATTTGAATTTAAAAAATACTTCATAGCTGTTAAAATTTTATATGATGTGTATTTATTTATATCTTTCCTCCAGAACTGTTTGTAATATTTTTCTCAAAATTTAAGACCACTCAAATTTGAACAGTGACTCAGTTTGGGGGGGTGAGGGGGGGGGGGGGGTATTAGCAGAGTCATAGTTACCTCAGTTTTTATTATTTGTGATAAAAATTTAGAGCATTTGTACCTCTTTATATAACCTAATATGATAAGGAAAGTGTGTTAATAATGCCTCCTAGTATCATCCATATTTTCTAAGCAACTGAAAATGTCTAAGACAAAAAAGAAGAAGAAATGAGATTACTCTCTAGACAATGCCAACATCTTTTTAAATTATAGTGGATAATGCCATTGTAGATAATATCAGTTATTTCGAGAATAATCCACTCACCCCATGTACTTAATACATGAAATCTTTTTAATTATTTTCACAAAAATTAAAAGTATATATTTTTTTAATTTTATATAGCAAAATTCTATATATTGAGAAATTATATAAATCAAATATCAAAAGCATTTATCCTTAAATTTCTACAGTGAATCAAAAATTTTCTATTTTTCAAATTAGAGAATTTACAGTTCAACAGTTTTCAACACTTTTCTATGAGCTCAACAATGCCAGAAAAACTTGTCAATTTCATGATAACTTCGAACATGTACCAGTTTTTGAGTGCGAGGTTGATGTTTTTAATGCATTTATATACCTTTTGTCTGTTGCATTGTTATTAGAAAAATGAAATTTAATGCTTAGTTACTATAGTTTTTAAACTATTCAGTAAAGTGCCAAATTTTCATTTTAAATTAAAATCATTCTTCACCCCCTTTCTTCCTAAAGACTTATGTAATTCAAATATTACATAATTTTTAAATTAAAGATTATTTTAAGAGCAGAAATTAAAAATCGAAATAAACTGAGTAATTTTTGATAATTATTGTTTTATTTTAATAATTCATACATTATATTCATTCATTATATATATGATAATTATTTGCCAGATATGTACTTACATAGCTAGAATAAAATAAAAAATTTTACATGTGGAAAAATTTTAAGTACATTATTCATTTTTTAAGACTTTGCCTTTATGTTTGGATTGTATTTCAAATATCAATATCTAAACATTTTTAGAAGTTTCAGGAATATTATTCACTTCACACTCATTTACTAAAAACCTTATTAACAAAATTCTTTTTAAAGAATTAGACAATTATATTTTGAAGTATTCAAAGATTTTCATTTCATTTTTTTTTTTCCATATTTGCAAGTACTTATCATTGCAACCATTTGTTGACATTTTTGGAAGTCTTCTATAATGTCCAGAACTGTCAAGATTCTTCTTACATTAGTTTGAATGTAGTTACTATAAACAAGATATTTTCAAAAAGTTTGAATATTGATAATTGAGAAGATATTTGAAATGATCTGAAGAAAATATTAATTTATCAATATTACTATATTTGCCTTTTTTTTTAATGTTTATATTTTGTATGTTTACATTTTTTTGTGGTCTACATAATAAACTTTTTATTTATTTTTTTTATTATTTTTTTTTTGGAACTATCAATACTCTGAATAGCAAATCCGATTTTTTCCAATGTTAACTTGAAAGTAGATTTTTCATATTGATTGGTATATTTTCTTAAAACTTCTTGGTAAAATATTGTATATTTTCAAATATAAATCACCTGTGTATAAGCCGGAAGTGCATTTTTCTTTAAGAATTTATTCTAAATTTGTATATGAGCCAAAATAATAATATTAAAAAATACTGCGAATTTCAAACCATTAGAAAAAAATATTTCCAAGATGGTGCAAATAGATTCTTTAAAATCACTATAAAATAAAACACCAATGATGATAATTTTGACTCTGGTTAATTCTACTGAAAGCAGATTTTTTCCATTCATTTGCTGTCTTGTATATGATATGTGCTAATGTCATTTTCTGTGGCTTTTGTTTTGTTTTCTTGAAAGGTGAGTAAGAAAAAAATTCTTATATAATAAATTTCAAATTACAGATAATTGCATTTGCAGAAAATTCTCAGCATTTCTCCATTTGATGCTACCAATTAAGAATAACAAATAATTTTGAAAACAAATTATTTACCCCGAAAATATCTCCTTTCATTTAAAATTAATTTTTTTGCATGAAAATTGAGAAATATAAATAATAGTAATAAAAAAAAATGTTATATTCGGTGATATTTAAGAATTTACCACATGTATCTGGCTAATGAAAAATGTACCTTGATTTATCTGTATATAAGCTGACTTCTGTAGTGTAGTTTTAAAAGAAATTCTATAAATTTTTGGCTTACATACAAAATTGAGTGGATTCTAAAAATTTTCATATAAAAAATAGCAATTTATTTAGTTTAAAATAAATATTTTTGTAACTCAATTTAAGCAATATAATTAATCTCTTTGAGTAGAGTTTCCCAATCTTTGAAGTATCTACCAGCCAGAGATATATAAAAGTGATTTTGAAAAGAATGAAGGCAGGAAACATAACAGTTAAAAAAAAATTAGGATGGTGATTCTCTGAATTTATTTCAAAAGGAAAGTAGTGTATATCTGAAGACTTATTTCTAAAATAAAGAAAAGAAAGGAATAGATTAAGATCTAAAAATCGATTAATAATTAGTTGCCATTCATTATTATTATGCATGAGTCGTCCATATTTTCATGAAAACTATAGTTTCATTAGGCTTCAGTGTTGTTTTCTGTTTATTTATTTTTGTTCTTTTAGATTCATGTTATCCAGAACAGTCCCAAATTCTGTCAAATCTTCTTATTTTACCATTAAAATTTAAAACACATTTGGGACCAGGCATGATTTATTGATTACCACTATGAGTAATTGTTAGTTTTTATCATTAGTTAGTGCAAAATTATTTCATTGCTGCTTTGAACTAACACCATTTAAAAAATGAAAAAGATGTATAATTAAAAATAAATTGTGCAAATATTAAGTAATTTCAAGTTATTTGATTCTTAAGCTAAGATAGACAGTTTATGTTATCATCAAAAACTTTTTTGTATGGAGGACAAGAGATATAGCAGTAGTTGAAGCTCATTATTAAAAAGATTAAAGATTTTTAAAAATGGGCTGGGAACAACTGATTTAGAGGGTTAATTAACAAAATCAAAGCATCTGCCTACTTAAAATTGCTTAAAAAAGGGGGGGGCATATCAAAAGGAAATAAATCATAATTTAAAATCTTTGTAGTTTGTATTGTGATTGATGTCTGTTAAATGAGATTAACTAGCTTTTTAATAAATATTTTTTTATTTTTATAGGGCAGGTATTAAACATGGAGATGTTATTACAGGCATAAATGGTAAAGAAATCCACTCAGCTTCTGATATTTACAGTCTTTTGAAGAGTGAAGATGTTCTAGATATACATATAGTTAGGAGAAAAAAGGAGTTTAATATAAAAGTGCAACTTATGGACCCTGTTTTACCTTAAATTTGACTATTTATTGTATATTTAATTATTTATTATTATCTAATTATCTATTTATTGTATTTTTAATTATTTATTATTATCTAAGTATCTATTTATTGTTAATAGTTATAAAGCCAAAAAATGCTTCTTAAATACTTTTTTTGGAAGATATTTTTTATGTAGATTAACTAAAATCACATGTTTTAAAATTCCTGAAAATTTGGTTTATTATAGTATTATAACAATAATGAAAGAAAAGAGAAAATCTATGTAGAATTTCTTATAATTCTTTCTTCCTCAAATGTAGCAAGATTCATTCTAAATAATAGTGAAGTGTAAAGATCTTGAAACGATCTATTCACTATTGTTGATCTGCATCATAGAGGTGAAAAGGACAGCTGTTTTTGTTTATTATTAATAAAGTTTATTGACATAAAAATTGCCTCTGATGATCTCGCTAAGTATTCAAGAAATGACTTCAAAAGCAAAGATCAGTGTTTTTGAGAAATTTATAAATTTTTCTTCTAATAGTTTGGATTGAATTCTAAACTTGTAAATAAAATAAATTATTTTTATGCTGCAATCAGTTGTCATTTTATTGATTCATTCTGTCTGTGTATATTTTTTTACCTCAACATATATTAAAAAACTATTCAAGTATTTCAGTTATTTGTCCCTTTTTTTCTCGCATTGTACTTCTGTTGTACAGATTTCTGTAGCCTAGTGGTGTAATGTCTTGGCTTTGCGTGTAGAGGATTACAGGTTCGCAACTGTGTATATAACTATAGCTGAGACCTGCAGTGTATGTAAACATGGTGCACTTACATCTGGCATCAGGAGTAAAGTCCACATGTTAGTGCAATGCTGATGTTTGGAGACAGGTTGTAAGATTTATCAGATTTTGAACCATATATGTCAAAAGGTTGACTGACTGTCGATTTATACATTTACAAACATGTAAACACGATAATTAAAAAATTCTATAGTATAAATAAATATATGAAATTTGTTACGCAATCTTGTGATTTCATTTTTAGTTCTGCGTCAAATTTTGGTTTCTATAGGTTGGAACAAATGCATCTAAAAATTCCTTTGTATGCTATTGTGGTATTTATGCATTAACTGCATCCCAGCGATTAATCATCAAAGATCGCAAAGGCAAAGATTAATCGCTATTAGGCACTTTCGTATTTACTGTTGACCAATGGCATGCGATAAATATACATTTATTATGGAATAAAATTTTGGAGAGACCACGCCTGTCAAATTTTATTTATTTATAACATAAAATAACAAGTATTCATCCTGTGATTGAATAAAATATCAATCGATTATTACATATTTCAGGAGACAAAGGAAATAATTCATGTACAAACATCATTTTTTGTAGCTTTCAGTTAATACAAAATTCTTTAACTTTTTGTATCTTAGAAAAAACCATTGCCAAAATAATATTGGATTCTACTCTCCCTATGTTGAATGGCCAGGATCATTTTTAGCTGCATGCTTCGCTTGAAGAAAAGGAGGCTGGCATTTTCTTTTTCATGCCTTGTAAATGAAATTCTGAGTTTGTCTCCCGTTTTCTCCTTTTTAAATTATTTTATCTTTAAATGGATAATTCTATCACATATTTCTTTCGCACTGTTCCTTGTAAAAGATCTGTCGCTATAAAATGAAATGGATGTTTTTAATTTTTATCCACAAATAAGAAGTCATTAAAATTGCAAGTTTTTTTTTTTGAATACTGTTTTATTAATTTAAATTCCTATCTCTCTAGATTGGCGATTAAAAGGAAAAGGGATTGTGCCTATCGGGTAATTCTAAAATTCTTCATTTTCTTTTGCGGTGGATATGTGACATCACTGGCTAGCCAGTACCACTGCAAGAATAGTTTTGATTCCTACATTTATAATTATTCCTTTCCTCTTAGTCTGCTATCCACTTAGCCAGAAATTGGACCAATACTGACCCGACTTCGTGGTCTGATGAGGTCGCAACCCTGAAAAATTTTAAATGCTTTCAACATAAACTGATACCGCGATGCTGGCCAATCTTGCAAGTGAAGACATGATGTTTCCTCTTCACTCATTTTGAGAATCGCTTTTTATCGCAATTTAAATCGCTTTTATGATGCATTTACTTGCTATATGTTTTCTTATATATTCTACCAGACGCTCCTGCATTCCACTCCCGAATCTCCCGCAGACCATCTATTGTTCTCGTACCACCAGGCGGGAAATGCTGTTCTAAGTAGCTTTCTGGTTGGCTATATAAGCATTATTACAAGGCTTTTTCAAAAGTCCATTATCAGATATAAAAAAGACTAATAGACATGGGTGAAAAATACTTCGATATCTCTTTTCCGATGTAGAAACTTTATATCCATCTTATTTTTAAAAGATACATACTCCTTTAACTAAAACTCGAAGATAAGAACGCTATTTCTTCTAATAATACCATGCATTAAATCTTACTTTTTGGCTACACGAAATTCAAGGTATTATCGTAGTAAGTCATGCTTTGCTTAACGAACATTTTTCATAACGAATGACTCGCATAATGGGCAGAATAAAATGTAAAAATTGACTCTCTTAGCAGGTGATGCTTCTCAGAACGAGTGACGAAGAGACATCATGTCATCACATGCAGGATTTATCTGTATGATTCTGTGTTGAATGCTTATTTAAAGAGAATTCATACTTTTGCATGGAAGAAGTTTTGTCCGGTTAGATTTGTCGAACGCGACTTCGAGTGTTTGAGCAAGGATCTGTTAAACCTTCATTTACGAAATTGTATACCTGGCCAAGGTTATGGGCCTAGAATAGTATGGCATTGATGAGCTGTTTTGAAGAACATATCCAGAATTATTGAAGAGCTTATGGAAATGCATTCTGTGTTGCAGCAAAAAGTTATGGATAAGATTTCATCAGATCAAGGGGTAAATAACTTAAGCAGTGTAACAACCTTCCAATGAAATAAGGAAAATGCTGAAATCATAGCAAATAATTGCATAAGAAGTATCACCTTAATCAGGTAATAATGTTGTATCTCATTTCTTCCAAATCTTGAAGCGTAGCTAAAAACAAATGTCTTTAGACAACTTTTTTGTTTAAAAAATGCATTATAAGTAATAAATTATATAATCATAAATTTGTACTAGTATTTTTTTCCCCCAGAATGGAACTGTTGCTCTTTTTTTTTACATAGATTCCTATGGAAAAATTTGTTTTGCTTAATGAGTGTCTCGCATTACCAGTAAGATTCGGAGAGCGAGGTTGGCTTGTATCTCGAGGGTTTCAGGTTCGAGACCCGATTCCACTGAAGAACCGCCGTGTAAGCGGGTCTGGTGCACGTTAAATCCGTCGCCAAACGTCCTCCCGCTGGTATGGTGTGGAAGTTTGGAGAGTGGGTTCCAGCTCAGGTGTCGTCCTCGTCATCTGACTGCAGTTCATAATTACGAGGCCCATCGAAAAATAATCCTAGTGTCGCTTTAAACTAACTAAACTAAATATCTCGAGGCCATGCCAAGGTACAGCAAGGTTCCACTGCATTTTAATCTGGTCAAATAAGTTCGAAATGTCGTTGCCCGATTCTTTCAAAATTCAATTATTCTATCTACAATATGGAAATTAACTGACTCTCTTCAAAGGAATTCCTTTCATTGCTCATAATATTGTAGGGTCTGGGCACATTAAATCTATTGGAATTTAATGTCATTCCTTTGGAAAATTTGGAGAGTGGTGGTAGTTCGAGGCTCGTGTCGTTATCTGACCACGTTTCAAAATTACGTGGTCTGTCCTAATAAAGTTGTTGCCATTGTTGTTACTTATGGTACTTGTCATAGACTATCCCGCTGACGAAGTCAGCGATTTAAGCCGAGTTTGTGCAATAGCTTCTGAGGGGAAAGGCTCCTGAGCATCCGAGGGCAGATATCTGACTTCTAGCTCATATGAAGATGACACTCACACACTCGCTTCCACAACTCCTTCCTAATAAAGTTCTAATGTTCTTTCGAAATGGAACGTAAACATAATTAAATTGAACTAAAGTTAATATTTTTTTAATTGCTTTTCAAACATATACTTTAAATGCTCGTGCAACTTAATGATATGAACTTTGTAGATCATTCTTTGCCGTTGTAATGAATGAAGCTTTCTCTATTATAATTCGGAAAAAAATCGGAATCCGATGCTTTTCATTACTTTCTAATATTCGTAGAGAATTTATTAAGTATAGAGAAAATAGTATACAGGAAAATATTTTAAACGTTACTACAAGGTAATTCCTATTCATCTAGGGATGTGGAACTGTATAAAGTTCAGTCAAACGGATATTAGTTTATATATAGATAACTAATATTATCTCAATAAAACATGATTCAGTTAAAATAATTTGAACTCTACGTGAAACTGGATTTTAAATTTTTATGGCAAATATTTTGGCCATTCCAGAACATTAATTCAGCTTTTAAATCACAAAAACAGTTTTTTTTTTTTTCTACTTTTCATTTTACTGAAAGTGTAACCAATTTAAAAATAACCAACTCAATTGGTAATCAAACAAATTTGGTGACTTCAATTATCTTTTACATATATGCGCTCAATACAATGAAATATTCTTTTCTAATTTTTTTTCGCTAGATTTTGAAAGGGATAATATGTTGTAAAGACATTTTGTATTCGGAATCAGTGGAAATCGTCTCCCCGAAAATTTTCTGAAAAAGGTGTTATCTTATAATATTTCCCCCTGTGTATGCCTTGCACATAACTACGAGTGCCCTGATTTTTTTTTTTTTTTTATGTCTTTAGAGTGTATACATGAGAATTTTGGGCTGCGTAATATAGCAAAGAAAAACGAATATTTATTTTGGAAGCCTTCATTTTCCTGTCGATTGAAACAAAATTTGACACTTATCGACGATTTCAATTACCTTATCGCATGCGAAATAGCATCTTATAACATTAGAAAGGATCTACATTTTAAATATTAAATCTGTGAATCAAAATTTATCTGTCTATCCCCTTATGTCTAGTAGTTTAATTATCATATTCACTTGCACTCACACAGCCAGAAAGCCCACATGAACAAAAGGTATGGTGCTGAAATTTGGAGGCGAAGTGCCAGCTCAGATGTCGTCATGATAATTTTACCGGGATTCTGAATTATGAGGTCCATCCCAAAATACCCCTAGGGACGCTAATATAATTAAAACTTAACCAAACTTTCTGCACATGGATTTCGTTCAAAATTTAAAATCTAGAAATTTGGTGTAAAGATTACATATCAAATTTCGTCTTTCTAGTTCAATTTTCGAATCATCGTGTTCACAGACAAATATATTTTCTAATACACTTTTTCGAACTCAGAGAATACTGAAATGTGGACTTACGTCAAAATGTCAAGAGCGAATTTTTTCGTGATGATAATGCTTTATGTATATTTCGTATGAGAAAGTCATAAGTAAAACGAACAGTAAAAGAAATACGTGTTTCTAAAAAATTACTCTTCATTTTATAGACAAAAAGTTATTTGAAGTACTTTATTAATGGAATAAGGCCTTATCATGTTGTTTGATTATTTTTATTTTGTTTTATTTTTACTATCTCGTATAAAAGTAGTATAGAAAAAGTATAATAATCGCCAAAAATTTCGAACTCGTGATTTTGGCGAATCTCCTCGTTTCAGACCACCTTGAGTTCGAAAAGCAAATTTTTGGACGATGTCTGTCTGTCTGTGACAAAAATAATTCAAATACATTTTGAGCCAGATGGGTGGAATTTGATACAGTCTTTACAACAAATTTGTAGATTTCTATCTAATTTTGAGCAAAATCCGTTCAATGGAAGTCTGTCTGTACGGCTGTTCGAATATAAATTAACACGATAATTATAAAAAAAAGAGAAATAGTTAGACAAGATACGGTACACATATTTACAATCTATAGTGTAGACATTTATCAAATTTTGAGTTAAATCCAATGAGAGGGTGACCATCTGTCGGTCTGTACTTTCAGAAGCGTATAAACGCGATAACTGGAAAATGCAATGAGTAAAATATATCAAATTTGTCGTGGAATTTGCGACTACAAGTGTAGCTTTTTAACATAATTTTGTTTCGATTGATTGGAAAAAACGTGCCTAAAATATAAATTCGCATGCCAGGGCTTAATCGTCAAATAACTCGCCAAGGGTGACACGGTAGATTCAGTAAAAATGCTAAATTCACGCAAAGTTTAATATTTCTTATCTATTGTACGCCAATACCATGCAAGGCATTCTCTGGCATTACACTTTTATTAGAGTGTATGCAGAAAAGTTTCGAGGAGACCACTCCCACTAGTTTACTAATGTATCTGAATAATCTGTTATTGAAGAAAACTGCATCTTCTGAGAAGAAGTTAAGGATTTAGTTGAAATGTAAAACTGAAAAAAGTTCATTTACATTGATAAAAAAAAATTAACAAAATTCTTTATGTAAGAAGCGCTCAACAAACATAAAAACCAATAAAATGTTTTCACAATTTTTTTTTTCATTCTGATTTTAGAATTACAAACATAAATATCATTTGATCCGTTAAATGCCGATAAGATGAAATTAATAGATTTTATAACATAAAATAAATATTGATAGATATTGGAGGAAATAACGCGTGTAACAAGTTTTATTAAGTCTCTTTCCTATTTGTCTGTTCATTACGAATTTTGCAATCAATTTTAAACTTACTTCCCGATGAGTTAAACACTTGAAACTTTGATCCTTTAGGTACAGGTTTTTTGAAATGATTTTTACGTTGTGAACAGATTTAATTTGATGAAATTTGGAATAGCATATAAAAGGTTTATTGAGCAATAAAACTTTATTACATTTATTATTATGAAGATGAATAAAGTTAAATAGAAATTTTATTGACAAATTATATTCGTTATTTATAAGTTAGACAAAACAGTTATATAACGAGTCTTAGCCATCAAATGTACCCAAGGAATTAAACACAGCTCAGAACTGAATGATAGTGCAAAATTAACTCGCTTTCTTTTCTATTCGGTATAAATTTTGTCATCGGGTAGTTACTTAAAATAAATCGATTGCAAAATTTTACTTAAAACAGAAATAACCTTAACCTTGGTTAAATTCGCGAATACCTTGCATGGCATTGCTGAACTACAGTTAACGAAATAGTTGGCGTGAATCTGAATAGTAGTTGGAATATAGATCGTTAGTTGGCGTTATATAGAAATAGTTGGCGTGAATATAGATCGTTGGCGTAAATCTGAATTTGGACACTTAATTGCAGGCCGACTGGCGCCAAATTTTGGCACGAAACTACAGATTTAGTCACAAGGTAACATACCGAATTCCTTTGATTTATTTAATATTTTGCGTTTACATGCATACGAAAGTACAGACCGACAGGCGACCAACCGTCTGATTGATTTGTTTCAAAATTTAATAAATATATGTATTTTAGATTCTAAATCTATGTATAAAATTATATTTACCTAAGCTCTTTGCTTTTTCACTTCTACTCGAACAGACTGATTTCTAATGAATGGATTCCGTTCAAAATTAGAAAATTTAACCGTAATTCCATATACCAAATTTCAGCTGTCTAACTCAAAACGTTTTTGAGTTGCCATGTTCACAAACAGACATAATGCCGAAAGTGTATTTTTCTGACTCAAAAAGGTTTGAAACATGCAGATTCCCATGGTCTCAAATTAATTTCTTATAATTATTATTATTATTACAATACTTCCTCTATGTTTCGTATACGAGAATTTAAAAATGTGGTATAGAATTTTTTTAAATTTAAATGATTATTTCTTTTTTTAATAACATATAATTTTTTATCCTCAAAGCATGCCAACAAGTATATAAGTGCGTAGTAGAAAAATATTTTTAAGGAATATTTTCAAAGTAATACTGTGGAGATTGATAAAAAGATAAATATAGAAGAAATTGCAAGTGCAAAGAATAGTTAATGCATAGTGTTGCAAGTTGTTCGTATAGCGTTATTATACAGGATTTGTTTTTGTTTTTGTTTTTTTTAACTGACGGTACTGAGAGACCTCTGTAGCTGGAACTATCAGCTGCAAAGCCGCCAAATTTTGTATGGAAAAAAGGAATCCGCGAAAAATAATTTAGTTTCAAAAGTTGCCGATAGGGGGAATGTGGCGCTTTTGATCTAAATTTTAAATTTAACTGCACGATAAAATTTTAAAAAGCTACAGTAAACAGATAAATGAATAACAAAGAATTAATTTTTCCACAAATGTGATTTATTCGAAAAAATAACTTCTGTAAATGGTTACAAATTTTAAAAAAATAAAAAAGAAGAGATACTGTTTGATTTTCTTTTTATTCTTTGTTCTTTTATTTTTATTCAGTAGAATCGCTTTCCCGGGAAAGACATCGGCTATTTTCAATATGACCACCATTTTATTGGACTAAGCATTGCATTCAGTACACCGTACTCTCTACAGCTGAATGCAATACTTCAGGAGGCATGTTCATAATAGTTCGTGTTATGTTTTCTTTTAAAACTGATAAGTTTGATACTCCACCAAGATAAACTTTCGATTTTAAATATTCACACAGAAAAAAGTCACATGGGGTAGACGTTTGGAGCGAGGTGGCCATGCAACACGTAAACAGCGACTAATGACTCTTTCTTCTATAAAGTGATGGCGCAACAGTTGCTGTACGGATGCACCAATATGTGGTGGTGCTCCATCCTGCATAAAGTCAATTTTATCTAAGCATTGTCTTTGCTGAAGTTGTAGGATAAGAAAACTACTCAGCATATCATGATATCTTTGAGCGTTTACGGAACAGGTCTGTGGTTCTGCTTTTGTAATAATCTGAAAAAAGTATGATCTGATGATAAAATCCGCTGTAAAACCACACCAAGCAGTTACTTTTTAAGAATGGAGTGGGATTTCTTGAAATGCATCGGGTTGTTCAGATGCCCAAATTCTAGAATTTTGAGTGCTAGTTTTTGAGTGCCCATTCAATTAAAAATGGGCCTCGTCACTCTAGACAACTGTCCAAGGCCAAGCCTCGTCGACTTACATCCTGGCAAGAAATATCAAAGCAAAGGTTAATCGAACATCATAATCTGTAGGTTTTAATTCATGCAAAAGGCTAATTTTAAATGGATAAAATTGAAGAATTTTTCTTAAAACGTTCCATACTGTTGAAGCACTAACATCCAGTTGTCGGACAACTACATGTGTGCTGCTATTACCAGCAGTGCTGGTCTAATTTCTTTCAACGATTGTGATCGTATCCTCCGATACCGGTTTCCGTCCTCTACCAAGCCGAGTTGCGAGAGAACTTTTTTTTCAAATTTTTTAATCATTGCTTTCACTGCATTCATTGATAGAAGTCCTTTACGTAAATTGTTTCGATTTCTAAATTCGTGAAGAGTGACCGTTGCATTGGATTGATTGAGATAAAAGAGCTTCACAAGTAATGTACACTATGCTAAAATGAGATAGATTTTGCAAATTAACTGATACTTGAAATGATTTTCAATGCCCCGCTTCTTTTTTATAATTCAAAATGCTGACGCTGGTGTCGACTACGTAATCGGGATTTTGCATTTTGCAATTTTTCCCCGTGTTTTATGCAAAATTTAAAGTGCAAAGCGACACATTTTCCCCTATCGGCAACTTTTGGAACTTTTTTTTTTTCGCGGACTCTTTTTTTTTTTTTTTTTTTTTTCTTTTTTCCTGTATTGTCAATAGTCCCCATACAAAATTTGGTGGCTTTGCGGTTGATAGTTCAAGCTACAGAGGTCTCCGAGTACCGTCAGCTTAAAAAAATACACCCTGTACTTTATATGTGAATAAAATGGCATTTGTAGGTGATGTTATTTTTTTATTTAATATTTCATCTGTAAGAGTAATTTAGAAGTTTTAAAAGGATTATTTATGTGGTGTACGGAGTGTCATCCTGGCGGCGCTCACGTCATCACTCAACAGCCAATAAGAAGCTGTCTAATTCCCGCCATTAAAACTGTATTCAGTACTGTAATAGCGGTTATCGATGTAAAGCGGCCCAGCCGTTTGTCCAGTTCATTAAATTCGTTTATGTTAAATTAGTGTGTGATTCTTGTAATATGAGCCATCTCTAAGCATTAATCTCAACCGGGTTTTCCCCTAGGGCCCGTGAGAGATATTTAATTTGATATATAATCCGATTAGTAGAGGCCTGTTTTTCGAGCCAGAGTTAAAATGTCTCTACATTTATACTTTTTTATTTTCTAGTATGAGAAGTATAAGAAAAAATGTTGCAATCGTCATAAATATTCAAACTACAGATTTTGACGAATCTCCACATTCCAGACCTCCCTTCCGGAAATTAAAATTTGGGAATTAATGCTTGTTTGTCTCTGCTTGTGAAAACTATAATTCAAACACATTTAAAGCTAAACAGACGAAATTTGATACGTCGTTTTTACACGTACCAAATTTCATTCAAAAATGCAGATCAAATTTTTAGGTCACTTCCAAATTTATAGATTTCTGTTGAATTTTGAACGAAATCCATGCACAAGAAGGCTGTCAATTTGACTATCCGAGTACAAATGATTGCGCTAACTACAAAATAAAAGGAGTTACATGGAGTTATCTGATTTTGAACCATATCCATTAATGAGTTAATAGGCTCTCAGTCTGTGTTCTCATATGCATTTCAATAGAAAAACTCAAAAATGCAACTGCATAGATAAATGAAATATTTTTAATTTCTTGTATACGGAGTATAGAGAAAGTATACTAATCGTACAAAAAATTTGAACTCCGAGATTTTGATGAATCTCTACGTTTTAGACCTACCTCCCTGAGTTTGAAAAACACATTTTTGGTAAATGCCAGTCTGTTTGCCTGTGACAAAGATAACTAAAAAAAGCTTTGAGCTAGATGATTCAAATTTGGTATACTGTCTTTACACCCAATTTGGAGATTTCTATCAAATTTTGAGGAAAATCTGTTCTATCCAGTTGTTTGAATATAAGTTAATACGATAACTATAAAAACGAAGAGAACTTGATTGATAAAATTCAGTACACATATTTAACATCTATAGTGTAAACACCTGCCAAATTTTGTGACAAAACCAACAGCGGGTTGATTGTCTGTTGGTCTGTACTTTCAGAAATATGTTAAAGCGATAGTTCGAAAACGCAATGACTTAAATATATCAAATCAGATATGCGATTTTGCCACTACAAGTGCAGTTTGGTATCAAATTTTTGTTTCGATCGGTTGAGGAAAACGCATATAATGCACAAATTCGATTTTTGTCTACTGTTAACGCATACCAGGGATTAATCGCCAAATAATTCGCCAAGGATGACACAATAGATTCAGTAAAAGTGCTTAATTCACGCCAAAAGTTGACATGACAAATTTATTAGGAAGTATTCTTAGAAAATTTTGGGGAAAAAACCCATTTCCGCTGGTTTTTCACAGATATCTCATCTAAAATGCAGATCCTTATCAAATTTTAAACCAAATCCCTGCAAGAGTTGACTGGATGTTGGTCTATACATTCTCAAGGAAATTAAGGCTTTACTACTTTAGTTAGTTTAAGGCTTTACTTTATATGTATTAATACAGATAAATCAGCTACATGAAATAAAATAAATCAAAATGTATTTATTATGCCAAAAAAGAACACCAAGAGGGGGAAAAAATATGCATTTATAATGAAAATGAAGCATAAAATTTCAAAAAAGGTTTAAATTAAGAATTTTAACCCCCCCCCCAAAAAAAACAAATTATGAATTGCATGTTAAGACAGATTTTAAAATTGCTCATTTACAATATAAAAGACATTAACATAAATTCATGAGACATATGAAATAAGCTAAACGATGCATATTATGCAAAAACAGGCAAATTTTTCAAAAGAAATAAGTAAAGAATAATACAAGTTCGGATATTATGTATATCTTTTCTGTTTGTCAGTCCATTTCGTTTGGTAGGGGAATATTCTTGTTGGACTTTGTCAAGCACAAAATTGGATGAAATTCCATTTCGTAGCATTTCAGCGAGTCCTGTTCTTTCTTCATTTGTCAGTCTTAATTTTCCCACTTCATGTTCATGACCCAAATTTGTGTAGCTTCATCGACTTTGATTTGTTACTTTCAACCGCTAGTTTCAAGAACCATTTCATTTCAGTTACTTCATTGTTTTTACGGTTTTACAACTGATGAAATTTATGTTTGCACATTTATGCAGTTAAAGAAATTTACCTATAAGGAAATAAAATTTTCATTAAAAAATGCATACTTTATTGAAAAAAATCCAAGCACATGAATTCATTACGTAACTTTCTGCATAAGCAAAACACAAAGTAAAATTGGTTTTGTTTTTAAACTGTGACTTCAATGCCAGAAAAAAGTTGTGCATGATTCGTTTTCTGAAGTGGGAATTCCATATAATTTTTTATAAACAAAATATTTTGAATTATTTTACTTGTTAGAGTGTTGTAAATTCTTTGCATTGATTATTTTTGTTGTAAATTTGATTTCTTTTTGTAATGTTTCTTTTATTTATTTCATGATCTGTTTTCCTTGTAGATATCTAGTTCATGAAATTCATTGAATTATATTTTTGCAAAATTCATTTAAAATAGTTTTCCATGTGAAACGAATGTAAGTATTTATTTATTATTATTATTATTTGTACTTTAGAACTTATTATCTCAATTTTATTTTTATCTTAAGAAATTAATGATTCTGATTCCTTAAACATATTATCTACTTCGTTTTCATTTTCAGAATATTTGGCTATGCTATTATTATCTTAATAGATAATAATAATGTTGAGAGTATAACAGTTAATTATAGAAAGCATTGTAGAAAAGTGCTTTTAATTATTTTTTATTCATGTAGTTCTTTATATCTGATTTGTTTACTTAAAAACTAATTTATTCTGAAAATTATTGACATTTTTCTTCTTTTTTTAGACATAATTTCCTAAATTATCACTAAATATTTGATATCTATATTTATGAGTGACTAAAAGTATTTCAATAAATTTAAACCTTCAGCACATGCACCCATTTTCAGAACATTAATACGGGCACAGAATTAATTGTTGTTAATTAATATTTTGTTTATTGGCTATCTCTATTAAAATAAAGTATCTTCTGATTACAAGAATATTTTTTCGTGCTAATATGCTCTGTTTAAGACATGACACATTTCTGTAGAAATATGGACTTCAGCATTTTCAGAATCAAATTTTTTCATTCTTGAGATCGATTGGTTTTCTTTTTATATAATAATACCTAGCTGCCTTTTATGGCCAACAGGTTTGCTGAGTGTATTGGTTATTTTAATTTCAAATTAATCATTTTTAGTAAATTTCATATCCATGATCTGTCAAATTGTCAGATATTAAAGCCTTGTTTTTATATAGTCTTGCTTATGCTTCAGTTTTTTGTGTACATGAATATTCTAATAAAGACAGTTCCATGACATTGTAACACCATTATGTTCATCTATCTTCTAAATTTAGCGAGATTACAAGCTCACATTTTTTATTTATCTTGTAAACTACATAGATATTGAACAAGATCCTTCTTTAGCTTTCAATGGTTTGGTGTAATCCTAGTTTGGTGTAATCTTTTTTTTTTTTTTTCCTAGGATGATGGTTGACTACTTGAACAATACTGTAAACCAGTTATCTTATAATTTTACTTACTGTCAGGGATTATCCCATCAACCTGTCAACACTTGCAAAAATATGCCAATACTATGGTGCCATCATATTGAAAAGTAATAGGCAATTATTAACGCAATTTAACAACACTTTTTTTTTAACCTTTATGGGTCATAATTGCTGAATGACCATTGAATTCTGAAATAATGAACTTCTGAAAACTGACTACGCTGGTCTGCACTTAGAAAAAATTCTAATATGCAAAGCCTTTGGCATCTGAAAAAGGTACCAAGCAAAATTTTTCTAACTTAAAAAATAATTAAGAAATAAATTCAGAGACTTGGTTCAACTAATTCTTCATTTGAGCAGGGAACAATTTCCATTAAAAAAAAGAAAAGAAAAAAACAGCAAATCTTCTCCGTCATGCAAATATATATTTCTAAATTTAGACATCAGATTCACTAATACATTATCTCTCATAATATTTCTGATCATCACATCAGACATTGGACTATTGAACACTTACAAACTTAGGAATAATCATGGGAAATCCTCGAAAAGAACAACAAATTGAAAAGAATTCCATTAGATTGTTAAGATGAAAAATTGTGAAAATAGTAAACTTGGGCAGATGGTTTTAGCATCTGTTTGACTTTGTAAACAGGCAATTTTAATAAAATAATAATTTGGTAAAAATTGCAAAAAAAAAAAAAAAATGTACATGGTTCATTTCAAGAATAACACTAAATGTTTTATTAACAGTAATAATGCTCTCAATTATAAAATTAATTTAATTAAAAAATGTTGATGGTTTTTGACAACTGTTTTTAATTTTCATTTCTTATAAAATTGCTGTAGTAGATGTACAACTCAACGAGTGTAAAAAATTGTTAACAAATAAATATTAAGGTTAATAAAATAATTATTTTGTTTGATTTTTGTTTTTTTGTTACCATATTGCCAACAAACTCGGGGGCATACTAAACTAGGATTAAAATCTTTCAGCAATGGGAAAAAATCAAGATACAATGAAATCAATCATTTCATGATACAATGAAAATTATTTCAATTTCATTCAGTACAATGAAAATATTGTTGTGAAATGTATTTAAAAATATGTTTAAAATCAATTAAATTTAGACTAAAAAATTTTACGCAGCTAAATTAGCATAATTGAAGAGAAGGTTTTTTGGACTTTTGTGAAAAAAAAAATCATCATAACTTACCTCTTTTTTTTATTTTAATTTAATTTCTAATTGCATTCTCAAAATAAACCCTCTAATGTGTGCATTCCTATTTTCCAAAGTATATCCCTTTATAAATCTTCATCATAATTCTAATGATTATACTTTTAACTATTTGACATTCATCTAATGTAAAAAAATGCCTGCAAAATTTTCCTTTGATCTATTTAAGTGATCTTTGGTTATATTAAGTGATCTTTGATATTAGCATCATTAGTATAAAATATTTTAAAAAAATCGATTATTATATTGAAACAAACTGTCAAGATAAGTCATATGTTTTATTTTAAATTGAGAGATGGGAACAACTGATTTATTCAGTAATGATTAATGGAGAGTTATCGCCAGATTATTTTAAGATTGGAAATTGATATAATGTATATACAATCCAATAGCTAGTTTACTTTGCAATCCACATTAGTATATTTACTTAGGCTATTCAATATAATAACTCTTAGCTGACAAAATAGGATGGCATAAAATAGTTTATCTAAACACTAATGTATTCCGCTTTCAGTTTTTTCACTTAATGATTTTTTAATATTTTTACATTATTTATGCAAGTAATAAGCTCTTTTACCCATATGTTCATGATGATTTCTAAAAAATATAGTCTTAAAATTTTAAATTTTTTTCCAAATGCGATTTTTTTTATGGCCATGTGATGGGCATCGTGTCAGTTTCGGTAAATTATTTGTTTAATTTTAAGCTATAGGATAAATTCTAAAATAGATATAATATAACTATAATATTAATTTATTCAATATTTAAATGGTTTGTGGAGTAAGTTGTAATATTTTGTTTTTATTTTTGCTAGTCATTTTAATTGTAAGACTTTAAAAAAAATGATCCCCTCCCATATTATAGATGTAACAAAAAATATATGGAACATGACCTATAATAAATCTTGCATCTGTTATATTTTTGTGGCCATCACTTTATATGAAATGTTATTGAATGAAATGTATGATGTAAATCGTATACTGCTTTAAAAATATTAAAATTTTTTCTTACAGTTATTGGAGTTATCCTTTCTGACTGTTTGATAAGGCTAAAAAGAAATTTTAAAGAATCTATTGGAAGAACAGAGATTGATTGTCAAGATTTTTTTTTTCTGGAAAAGTTTAATATAATACATTGTTAAATAATGCTTTTACTGTAATTTTTCTTTTTCTTGCTGCTGCTTGTGTAAAGTGAAATAAAATTATTTATTATAGATATTTGATTTGTATAAAGGATTATCCAAATGAAGATTTTAAAGTATCACTGTGTAATAATTATTAGCTATATCAGGACCAAACTTCCAATACATTCTCTCTTAAATATAAATATTTAGTTTCAATTTCAGTGTGGAAGGAATTGTGCATACTTTTCTGATCAGAGAAAATAAATGATGATGATCGGAGAAAATAAGCTAATAATCTAGATAAAATTAAAAGTATTTGAAATTTTTTTGCCTATATTCATCAAATTCATTGTGAAGGTTTCTGCTTTGGAATTCAAAGAGTTTAAGAAATCCTATTTGCAGTTGTTGGGGAAACAGCATGAAATTAGTGCATAAATAGCATTAATTCATGATTTAGACATTTCTTTTTCAATATAATGAAAATTTTGTTTAATATTTTAAATTACTCATGTAAGATAGTTCATATACATGGTTTCCTTTTTGGTGATAAAGAGTTACAAACATTTTTTTTTTTTAATTCTTTGAATAGGTAACAGTTGGTATTGATAAATTTTGTGTAATGATTAGAGTTATTGGTTATCATTTGCTTTAATACTTGAATTATGATATCAGTCATTTTGTCTGAAAGCCCACTTTAATTCAGTTTAACTTTTTTATTTTTTTATTAATAATTTTGACATTTTTTTATATTTCCTAAAAGTTTGCAAAAATTACATAAATTTATTTTTATTCATTTTAAATAATTATTTTTGCCAGTATTATTATATATACCTTTAATTACAGCTATCAGTCATTTTAATTTGGAATTAAATTGTTGCTTGAAACTGCTATGAAATCAAAATATTTACTGAACGGATATCCCTATTTGGGCAAGGATGAAATAAAGCCAGCTGGAGAAACGATAGGTGGACATGAATGTTTTTGTTTGATGGAATCTTATTACAACATAGGAAGAAACCTGGCAACAGAAAATTTATTCACTTCACTGTAAATTTAGTAAACTAAGTAAATTACTTTGAATTTAGTAAAATAAATGAGGACTGTAAAGATTAATTATGTTGGCATTATATATTATTCAAAGATGGGACTATCTTATTTGCTCAAGAAAATGAGATGGCTTCGATTCTGGCAAGATTGCTAAGTATGATAATATGCCACTAAATTTTATCAAGGAAAAAATAAATAGAAACATTTTGATCTTGATAATTTTTTATCCAAAATTGGGTATTATATCTAATAAAAAACAAAAAATGTCAGAAGTTGTGAAATTTTACAATTCAATGAATTATGGAATTGATGTTTTGAATCAGATAGGCGAAAAATACTCTGTGAAATCCTCATCCAGATGTTAGTACAAGTTTTTTTATTATTTTTTTAACATTCTTGATTTAACTATGATAAATGCTTGGATAATTAATAAAGAGACAATTGGATATAAAAACATCATTCACCATAAGTTTATTTTGCACATGGTTGAGGAGCTTTGAAACATTTGTATTTAATCAAAATTCCCCAAACCTTCCACTTCTACCTCAGAAAAAAGTTGATGCTTGTTGGACCTTTTACCTGAAAATGTAAACAATGCTAGATAAATGCTTGCAAGGAAAACAAAACTATGGCACATGTAAAAAACTTTGGGCACATGTGGAACTTACACAGCTAAAATTAAGAAATCAGTGCACACTTCCAAATGAAAGCCATAAGAAAGTAATTCATTTGTTTGATAATGAAAACTTTTATGAGGCAATTTATTAAATATTGACTAATTTAAAATTGACAAGAATATCTTTTGATTATTCTAGCTTTTTTTTTTATGTTTACTTATCTACTGTTTACAAATGTTGAAGATTTGAAAAAAAATTAAATACTTTTTGACTATTTTAGATTTTTTATATATTTATATATCCTTTGTTACATATTTTTACTTATTAAATAAACAAATTGTATACTATAAGCTTTTACATTGCATAACATTAGCAAAAGTGTGTTTTTTTTTTAATTAAGAGAAATGGTCAAAATGACTGCTGATAACCTCGAAGCCAAATGTCACAAAGGGTTCCAATCAAGTTAACAGATTGGCTAAGATATCCAGAATAATTTAATATCAATCTATCTCCAAAAAAAGTTTGATACAATATATTTTGAATAGATAGAGTAGAAATAGTCATACCATGTCTTGCATTAGGTTGATGGTATCCGGACAATTTACCAGCTGAAGAAACAGAATTATAGATTTTAAATATCATTACGGAATTTACAGAGCAGAGTTCAAGGCAATGTTCTTTTTACACAAAAAGTATATATATATATATATGAATGAATGAATAAAGTTACTTCACCCCATAACTTTTGTACTGAAAATGCTATTGTTAATATTCTTTGCATGTATCATAGATAATTCTTTGCCTTAAAAGATTTAGTCAGGTGATGTATCTCATTTCTTTGGGAATTTAAGTATAACATATTTCTGTGGATTTCAGTATTTTAAGAATCCAATCATTCTTGAGATTATTTTCTTTACCTTAATAACTGCTCAATATTGTTAATATGTCAAGCATTTTTTGTATAAATTTATTCATTTTATTGTTCAATTAATCATAATTATTTTACTTTTTAATGATTATGTTTGGTACAATTAATTATTTTATGTTCAGCCGATTTAGTTCTAGACCTGTGTCATGTTTGTGAATTATGTTGTATACATGCATAACTACTTATCTGAGCAGTTGAAAATCCTGATGTTAGCCAACAAATTCCATTGCATGGATCAAAAGTTATGGGGTGAAGTAACTTCATTC
>JAPMOR010110876.1:658599-674933 GCA_026543865.1 Argiope aurantia | reverse complement strand
TATATATATATATATATATATATATATATATATATATTCTTTTTATGTAAAAAGAACATTGCCTTGAACTCTTCTGTAAATTCCGTAATGATATTTAAAATCTATAATTCCCTTTCTTCAGCTGGTAAATTGTCCGGATACCATCAACCTAATGCAAGACATGGTATGACTATCTCTACTCTATCTATTCAAAATATATTGTATCAAAATTTTTTGGAGATAGATTGATATCAAATTATTCCGGATATCTTAGCCAATCTGTTAACTTGATTGGAACCCTTTGTGACATTTGGCTTTGAGGTTATTTAAAGACAAAAAAGGTTTATCAAAATATTTTAAAGTTTTCTCTCTTCAAAGACAAATTTTCACAATGTTTTTTCTTACTTAACACATAAATTGAATTTTAGAGCAAGATTACGGAAGGCATGGCAAAACATGTATTCAATGATAGTATGTCATAATATATGATTGCAGTGAAGTTATTGCACATGAATTTGTAGTTAAATTTTTCCTTCCACATATTATGCAAAAGTTACTAAATAGAAAGTTTTAATTTCTTTTTTTATTAAATTTCAGTTTAAAACTTTCTCATAAAAGAAAAGGTATTATAAATTCTTTTGAAAAGTGCAGCACTATTCCTCTTTTCCCCAATCAAAACTTGCCTCATATCTGAAACCTGAACTGCATATTTTAAAAAATATATGCCTACAGAATTTGGTCATCATCCAGCTAATAATTTTTGATGGGAAGTGTCTAAATATCTCCTGTTCAGTTTTTGCAGAAGTGTTGTTTTTCTAATATATTCTCTTCTTTTTCCACTCCTTACCTTCCAGAACTAATGTAACAAATCCTGATGTTAGCCAATAAATTATGATGTTATTTATCTGTTATTGTTATAAAAAATCTGCATTGTGTTTGGCCTTATTCATTTATTATTTTTGTGCAATTTTAAATAATTAAATGAACATAATTTGTCTGACAAAAAAAAGGCTTATTTCTTAACTAAATGTAAAAAGACATTCTGTTGAATTTGTATGTTGTCTAGTGCTTATATTTCCAAAACATTTTCTCTTGAGACACACTTATTTTGTTCAGTTATTATGCATTTTTTTTTTGTTCCGAATTTAAAATGTTATTATTTTTTTTTTGTTCAGTTATTATTGCATTTTTTCAGAATTTAAAATGTTATTAAATATTTATTTTAATTTTGTGTATAATTTTTTTCTTTGACATTTATTACCAATTTAATTACTAATATTTTGATATTTTCTGGGTGTTTGAGAAAATTCATTGTTGTGTTTGTCATTTGCTTATAATAAAGCATTATGTAGTTTTGAAATGAAATAATAATTATTAATGTTGTTATTATTATCTCTATTATATGATTTTATTATTTTTACCTTTATTTTTATTATTATTGTCTTTCTGCATCATATGGTTAAAAGAAATTTTAATTTGCGATATTTTTTTACTTGCATTTTAAAAAGATTAAATTTATTTGATCATTATAATATTTTAAATATTTTTCCTATATTTGTAATGGATAAAAAATAATTTTAAAAATTTGATTTCTTTTTTTAAAATTGTTATAGTGTTACAATAGATTTGTTAAAATTTAACTAATTTTTATTATTATTTTTTTTTTAGGAAATCAAGAGAAACTGGAGAATAGTAAATCTTAGAACATTTGCAATCAATGTGTCAAATCAATTTTATATTCAAATGTTTTTAATAAAAAATATTCAAAATAATGAAATTTTATATCTAATATGCTTGTTATTGAACATGAGAACCATCAACGTAAATATATTATCAGCCAACATTACTGTGATATTGTTATTTAATATCAATGGATGAATACATTTTTATAAATAGTGCATGTAGGTGCTATGCGGAGGAGATTATTGGACTTGGAGCTACAATATCCAGCACCAACATATGTCGTAGAATGGAGACATGTTCATCAGAATGAGTTTTTAAAAATTTTAATTAAAAATTAAGCTAAAAGTTGTTTTTTTCTTGATAATTTCCGAAACACTTATGATATGTAATGCAGGTTTCCCAAATTATTAATGATTTGTTAAATTTCATAATGTCTCAATAATTAACTCAAAACAAATAACACTAAAAATAATTTATTTTGAAAATACGCTTAGAAATTTAAAAAAATCATTTGCAGGGAAATAAAAAAATGCAATTATTTTCAATAAGTTGGTATTTGGTACGGTCCCCCCCCCCCAAATAATATAGAGGTAATTTTAAATAGTTATACTTTCTGTAACTATAGTCTAACAGATGAGTTAGCCAATATTCTAGACAAGCTTTTTAGTTAGTGAAGGCAGCTGGTGTGTAATCTGTAACATCTAAGATGGGAAATACTTTTCTTTTTCAAAAATAAATTAAAAATCTTTTATTACGATTATTTTTTGCTATTTTCTTAGTTAAAGGTTAATTAATAAAAATTTGATTAATTAATTCATTTGTATTTGTGAGTTTATCATTAAAGAGCAATCAATTTCAAGTCATTAACCTATTTTGTGAATATTTTTTTGAAAAAAAGACAAAAATGATAAAGTTATTATTAATTTAATAAAAATATTTTTGACAGTTGTATTAAAATAACTGATAATGTTAGAAGTAATTTTCTGTATGATTTTGTATATTTTTCAAATTATTTAATCTTATCTCATTTTTCTGACTAACAGTAATTGACAATTTAATTTTTCTGATTAATATTCTGAGGAGTGAAAATCAACCACTCTCATGTATTTTGTTTCTGAAGTGCAGATGTTTTTTTGAGTGAAGCAGGAGGGAACTAATTTTCTTCTGTTATAAATTATAGTCAAATCTGATTAGTTTAATGAATAATGAGAAATAGGTTTAAATGTCATCAAAGCTTTTATCGATTAATATATTCAGCATATGTAATAAGAATATCCATTTTCGGTTATGGCAGTCATTCATATCAAAGAAGTGTTTTAGATATATAAATTACGTATTATGTTCTATACTTATATTGTTTATTATGTTTTTCCTAGATGGATATGTATCAGCAATAAGCCATGGCATTATTTCCAGTCATTTGAAGCCTCCTTACATATTATTGAAGAAATTCAATCTGTACAAGCACAATTCTTTCAGTGAATCTGAAAGAACTCTGCTAGATGCTCAACAAGTTTCAGAAAAAAGCAATTTATCTGTTCATCAAAGAGATGAGCCAAATGGTGAACAATTTTCTGAGAGCAGAATTCATATTCAGGCATCTTCAGAGGGAGGTTCAGATGTAGGAGATCAAATCAAGCATATTCATGTGCAAACAGCATCTAAGAAAATTTGTGTTTATTGCAAATTTAAAGGAGTAATATCTCATACTGAGTGGCAATGTCAAGGTTGTAATAGGCATTTATGCAAGAAAGGTCCTGAGAGATCATGTTTTCAATTATCACATTCACCATCTTTCAAAGGCATACTGCATTCCAAAATGCCAGATTCCAGACATGTTTCAAAAATATCTCTTTCAGCTTCTAGGACTCTAGATTCTGAACATATTCCGAAAGCATCGCTTTCACCATCTAAGGCTCTGAATTCCGAACATGTTTCAAAAGTGTCCCTTTCACCTACCAAGGTTTCAGATTCTGAACACGATTCAAACGTGTGTCCTTCTACTGGGTCTTTAGATTCTATACATATTTCTAAATCACTCTCTGCCTCTAGGAAATCCACATCTAGAAATATGGCAAGTATAAATACTACTTTGGGAGATAAACATATTCTGATCTCATGTCCCTATAAAAGTAGAAGGCAATGTGCTTATTGTAAAATGCGCAGCATGCATAAATGCCGACTTTGTGACTTGCATTTTTGTAATGTCATAACAACTGGCAGGAAATGTTTTTATTCATATCATTCAGCACTTAAGAATCAATCATTTGATGTTGTTGATATTAGTTCAGAGGAAATGAGTGATGATATTCATAATTCTCTTACAAATAGTGCCAGTGCTGCACAAATATCAGATAAAGAATCTTTAGATGTTCAGCTTCTTTCAGAAATAGATGAACGAATTTCTCCCAAAACTGATCATATTCCTTTGTTAGTGGAAGGTAAAAAAGTATGTTTTCATTGCAAAGTTAAAAAATCAAGTTGGTGCTGTAAAACTTGTGGCAAATCGCTGTGTGTTCAGAAGACTGGAAAAACTTGTTTCTATGAATACCATTCATCCCCCAAAAAGGTAATTTTATTTTAAAAATTATTAGCAATATTGTGTCTATTGCTAAAATTTTAAAAATCAATAAAAATAGATTTCAGTTACACACACATACACACATATATATATATATATAAGTAACCAATCTAAAGTAAGAAATAGTTTGAAAACGAAAACAAAACAGTTTCGAAATCGCAACTAAAATTTATTTCCTATTCAAACTAAAACCAAAAATGGAACAGGAAAAAAACTTCATGGTTTATTTGTTTTTTCCTATTAACTTGATTTTTATACTTTTGTATATATATATATGTATCAAATGTAAATAGAAGGAATGTAGATAGATGTTTTAATTCTGATGCATAATTATTTGGTAAGACTTAAGATTCTCACCAAAATTATTCAACTGTCAAATAAACTCACTAAAATTCTTATATAACATTAATTAATTAATTAGCATGAATTGAAGTCTTTATGTACATTTCCACCTTCAGAATTTTACTTCTAAAAAAATTTATTTTTTCATGTTTATTTATCATTTATCTTCTTTATTTTTTTTATCTTCTTCATTTATTGATCTTCTTATATTTTTGTTTCTGATGCTTGAGCCAAATTTAACAAAGCATTCTGTTTTTTTTAGGAGAAAAATAATAAATGTTTTAAAATAAAAGTACAGTTTTATGTATATGAGTGCAAAAATTGCATAGATTCAGTTAGTTGAAGAAGTTGGCATATTTTTATATATGTAAAATGAGGCCACAGTGGTTTGGTGGTAAGGTTTTGGTTTTAAAACCGGAGAGTTTCATGTTAGAGACACGATTCTTCTGAAGAATTGTCATATAAGTGGTTCTGGTGCACATTAAATAAGTCAGGGTCAAACATCCTCCCACTGATGTGGTGCAAAAGTTAGGAGAGGAGAGTGCAGCTCAGGTGTCATTTGACCACGATTCAGAATTACATGGTCATCCCAAAATAGCTGCAGTATAGCTTTAAAATGGGATGTTAGTATGATTGAACTATATATATATATAAAATATAATAATGAAGGAAACAGATTTTCTGTGGACTTGTATTTTTAGTTGCTTTTGTATCAATTAGGCAGAGATTTTTAGGGTATATTGTTGATATATGATGATTAACATCATGAATGAACATTAATCTTTGATCTCTGTAGAGAGACCAAAGATAAATAGAGGCATGATAAATACCATTGCAGATTTTATGTATAATAAAAGAGGAAGATCCTCTTCTGGAAAATTAAACTACAGAAAATTAATGATTTTGTAATTTAATAGGAGTTAACGATTGTATTCATATGATGATGTGTTAGTGTTACCATGAAAAGGGGGTGCAGTAGCATCTGAGGGTAAAGACCCCTGAGCACCCGAGGGCAGAAATCTGATTTCTAGCTCAAATGAAGATGACACACATTCACTTGCACAGTCCCTTTTTACAGGAGGGCTCTTTCAAGTACCTCGCAGATGGAAAACAGGGGAAAAACAACTATGCTCAAACCCGGGACACCCAGATCACGGGAAAGACACACTATCTCTAAGCGAATATGCTGGCTTAGGTTATTTTATTCATATGGTCAGATTAATATCAAATAGTCAAAATTATGGTAATCAGATTTTGAGAGGTCTGTGAAAACCAAAATCTTGGATGATTCATGTTGGTAAAAATATTTTTTTATCATTGAATAAGTGGAGATAAATCTAGTTTATCATAGGTATACTGGAATTGTTTGTTAGGTGTTGCAGTATTGTTAAATAATATGATGGCATATATAAATCTAAACATATATATATCAGTATATTTCAAATGATTATTTTACATGTCTTTTTATTTCTCTTTAATAGGCTAAACGACCTAGCATGAAACGTATATTTCAAGCATATGCACGAAAATCTCATTGACATGGTGATTGATGTGCTAGATTCTTAAATTTTTAAAACCATGTTTATGTGCAGTATCTGTTGAATACGCTCATTTATTTATTTATTTTATAATGAAATGATTTTTTTCTGCTTTCTTAAGCATTAATAAGAGATGGTTTGATTTTTTTAAACATATATATTTCTAATTATTGCTTGATTTATATTTTTATGTTTATTTCTGTTCAATTTTGCTCTTCTTTCTCTTTCTTTTTTTTAATAATTTAATCATTTATATGCTTTGCAGCATGTTTACTTAACTTTATGTATTCAGTATTGAAATGATTGTACAATTATATGATGTTATTAATGTCATTTTATAATTATTTTATTGCTTTAATCTGGAAAGTTTGAAATAGAAAGTATGACTAATTCTTATCTCAAAATAAAGCTGTTATCAAAAATTAATGAATAAGTTTTTCCAGCATTTTTAATATTTTTGGTTGATGATTAATTTATAATCCGTTTTAATTCAAAGTTAAAAATTTTCCTGCGAATTTTCATAGTTTCCTTTAATTTTATCTTATTATTTTTGCATTAACAAGTCCTTTATGACTTAAATAATTCATTTTATTTTTACGACATTATGATATAAAAACTTTAAAACCAAAAGCTCCTGTGAGCAAAAATTTTTAAAAAATAATTATGAGAACTGTTTTATTAATAATGTTATATTTAATTAAAATATTTTAATTGAACTTTACTATGGAATAATATTTAAATGTTGAAGATAGTATTCATTAAAATGCATGTTTTTTCAAATTCTTAATTGTATTTATCTACTTACAGGTGTTTATTTTCCTTAATTTAAATCAAATGCTTGTTGACATTGTAGAGTATTCTATAATGTTTTATTATTAACTCTGATTTATATATCTGCAAGTTAGTTAGTTATGCAAGTTAAACTGTATGGATTTTTGGTATATTAAATAAAATTATTAAGAAACTGTTTTGGCATCAGGTTTCTTTTTTTAAACATATGAAAAAATTCTTCTATTTGAAAATTTACTTCAGTTCTGTTTATTAATTTAATATAAATTTAAACATATCTCTTTAAGTTTCTGTAAATATTGATACTGAATGTTTGTTTTCTTATACTTGCATCTGATAGGTTACTTGTATTTTAAAAGCATTGCATCTCTAAAAACTTGAAGAAAAATGTCTGGTTGCAATTAAATTAAGACTAAATATCTTATATTGTCTTTCAATTATAGAATAAATACTGATTTATTTTTCCCCCCTTAAATTAGCAAGTTCCTGATGAACTCTTGTTTTTTAAAATTTGGAATGTAAATTTTTAAGTTTGGATTGCAACAGAATGTGTGATTTTACAACCCTGTAACAGTTGGAAAACAATTATCATTCTGTTGATTCCTAGTTCAGTATTCTGAACTGCACCAAATGTGAGTTATTTGTTATGCTAAAGGTCGCTATTTAACCCATAACTGGAGACGGGAGTCAAAATGACTCCACATTGTTCATTAAGCTCTAATTATCATGTGTATTTTGTCCTTGAATACAATCATCTCCTCAGTACTTTCAAGTTATTCTTTTTCAAAGTTTTTTTTATTTATGGTGTCATTGACTCCATGTCTCTGAAATTGCTTTTAATTTTAAGGATGCAAAAAGAAAGAAAAATATTCATAAAATAATATTTTAAAATATTGTTTTCTACATTTTTGTTTGTTGAATTCTAACAGTTATTAATATTAGTGTAATTCTGTAATATCTAAACAAAGTAAATGCTCATTAATAGATAGTTTAAGTTTTTCTTATAGCATCTTCCCAACATTTAATATTATAACATTTAACGTTTTCAATTTTAATATTTTTGGTGATTCACGATATCCAGAATATATTGTTTCCAAAATAATTTCCAATGCTGTTTATTAAAGATAAAAAATATGAATGGAGTCATTTGGACTCCATGTCTGTGGCTATGTGAGGAAATTCATGTCTCCAGTCACAGATTAATAAACTTTCGTCAAATGCTGTATACAGTATTTATATAGAAGTATTTTTATAATATATCATTTATGTGAATTTTAAAAGATATTTACTCAATTTGATTTTTACCTTAGTGAATCATGATGGATCAAAGTCGAGAACTATATTGTAAATCTTTTTTTTTAACAAGAAGTTAGAGTAATCTAAAGATAATTAAATCTTTCTCCATTTCTGATTAGTCTAAATAAGCTTAATATCTATTTTTATTTCAATATTAACTTCTGAAAAAAGTGCCGTTTTAATATATATATATATATATTGGACGTGGGTACTGACTATAATCATCAATTACTCCATCATTATAGTAATTGATCCCAAACCAACAAAAATGGATAAATATATATGTAATATTATAAAACATTTATAGTACTGTATGGACATTTTAGAAAAGCATGTCTACGTTATCTGAAGTGTTTGAAAAGTCTTGGAATATACCTGAAGTCTGTTAAAACACAAATAATTAGATAAATACATTGTTGTCAATTAAGAGACAATGTTTGTTAATAAAAAAAATTTTAAGCAAATTTTTAAATTATTTAGGGCATAAGTATAAAATACAGAAAATTTTTAAGCAAAAATATGTTAAAATAATAAATTTATTGCAACAATGCTTATGAAAAAATTTATTAACACAGGTTTTTGAAAGACTAAACAAAATGATCATAAGAATTTGATTATTACATAAAATTTTATTAAGGTATGTGCCCAACTCTGATTGTAGTGCCAAGTGTGTGTGTGCTTTGCCAGATTATCTGAAATAAATCCTACCACTTGTAGATAAATGCCACAGCAGAGTCTTTTTTTGCTAATTGGAGAAGAGTGTGGTGAACATGACCTCTGCAAATTAATTTGAAGTATATCTTGCAGATGCTATATGAGATTAAGGAAGGATGAGTAGCAAGCCATTCCTATGCTGCACCACAGCATTAGGATTATTATCCATGATGATCAAACAAATTACAACAGTACCAGAAAAACTGTATGTATGAGACAATATGATGATGAAACAACTTACAACAGTGACATAAATTACATATCTGGGACAGTATGATATCTTAATTATAGGTTTGCATATCCGTAATGTCCCTTTCTATGCTTATTGACATGAGAGTCCATTCAAATGATGTCCACCGAAATCATAATGCTACCCCTTATTGGCATAAGCTATTGTACGATATCTCCATGATGTTGTCAGTTATTTGGCATCAGTTATTCTGAATGCCAGTCAACATCGTGTAGATATCGTAACAATATTGGATGTTTTGTGCTAATAGGGCGAACTTTCAAGATGTTTATTGGTGGAAAAATAATCGATTGTACTCGAAAATAATTGTACTGTGACTTTTATTTGATGATAAACAAAATCAGTTTTCGTTTATGAAAAATGCATTTACCCACACCTGATCGATACAGATGACATATTCGAAACATCATTTGTATTTCTTTTTGTTGGAAATATTCAATAAAATAAGGCAAATACACCACATGCTTTAATCTCATTATACCGTCTGTTGTGAGATTCAATTCAAGTGTCGATGCTCGTCTTATCTCTTGTGCCAATTCTATTACAGTTGCCAAACACCTAATTTTTTGTCGGGGGGGGGGGGCGAATATAATCATTACATAATGTACCTCATTTGTAGAAATGTTGGTACTAGTTTGTTTTTACTACTCCGAAATAAATCGCCAAAATAAAGCAATTTATCGATAGCTGAAGTCACAACTATCTTGGCATCTTATATATAATGGAATTCAGCGTAATCTGTAAATCGCCAAGTGCATCCAAGAAATGCAACCATCTGTGCATTTTATGTAACTAGCCGCCTTTGGCGACCAGCCGGTTTGCCAATATTAATGCTCGCTAAAATGTCTAATTAATATTCTATGTAACTATGGTCTCCTAATAGGTTTTTCAGCAAAATATTTTTAAGCTTCAAATTTTGATAGTCATATAATTCATTTTTACTACAATGTTGGCTCTGTTCATTGTACTATGGATCTCTCTCCAATTTTATGTGAGCGCTCGTAAAATACAATTTTAATTTAAAGTGGAAATAATGAAATTGCAATTAATATAAAGACATTATTTACTGAAACCAAGCATGTAATTTTCTTAAAAAAATGAGAACTGAAAGCAGAGTCGTGCGGCATTCAAGTCATGCACACAGAATAATTATCATAATTTATAATATCTCAAGGAATTATTCAAAAAAAAAAGCCATGGATTCTTTGTAATATTAAGTTTTTCATTTTATTTTCAAAATGATTTAAATGAGGTGAATAATATTTTTCGGCTTATAAATATATTTCAAAAATTATGAAGTTTAATTTTAGGCAATCCTTTGCTCCTTAGGAATCATATTCTGAGAAATTTTCATGACAGTCTAACTTTTAAATAAACTTATATATCTTCTACGATCAAATCTGACTTATTTATTAAATTTTGTATATTACAACAATCAGCATTTTTATAATCTAAGCTAATCACTTTTGAGAAACACTGGGAGATGATTGACTTCTTTGAGAGGTCGATGAAGTAATTGAAAATCCTTGACAGTGGTGTTTATGAGAGCCCGCTTCAATCAGAAGCTATCTCCTGTAATGGCGAGAAGTTGGTGCAGTGGCTTGGCTTTTGGTGAATGCCAGGGACTTTCGATGTTCCTTGCTTGAAGGTGGCGAGAGTAGAACTGGCGCTGCTCTGCGTAGCAGAGCAGTCCCCTGGTGGAGAGGGAGAGGAGGGTGGAACGCCATCCAATAGGAACTCAGCTGCAGTGGGGAGGGTGCGTCGGGTTGCAATGCGGATCGGAGTGTGTAGCCGGCAAAAAGTTATGTTTACTGCTAGGTATATTCTGTTGTTTGATCAGAGCCAATCAGCATACATTTACAAGTGATGGAATTGAGTTTGGTTTGTCATGACAGCTGGGAATGTTAAGATGGTCAGATTTTAAAGTAAAAGAACGTTTCTTGGTGTATTGATATGGGGTAGGGGGTTATATTTTTCAATAGCTTTAATTGCCTCGTTTCCGTGATTATCAAGTTTATTGAAGAAGTTGGTTGCAATTTTCTTTATCGTGTGCTTGAAAGTGGGGTACATGAGGGCTTTAGATTTCAGAACTGGGCATGGCCCAGGTAAGTAATTGAAAATAGCTCGTTTTTGTATAATAAAGCTTGGCGATCTTAGAGTACTCTAAAATCGCCAATTGTGAGAGCCGCAAGATTTAAAAGATAACTGACATTTTGGCTGGGTAGAACAGAAACATAATATACATTTAACTAATATCATCTGTTCCATTTTCTTTAAATGTTTTTTCAAAACTACTCTTTTGGTAATTTAGAATCCATAAGTAATCTCTCCAAAAGTATAATCCTTTTATCAGTGGTGGATTGGCCAAGTTGTGAGCTTGTCCGATGACAGGTAGGCCTCCTTATACATAAGACAATGTAGGCCTCTTAGATGGTGTGTGAAAAAGGGAAAGCTCTTGAAAGGAAAGAACATGCTCTACAGATTTTTTTTTTTTTTTTTTGCCTTTAACAAAACAAAATAGCAAAAAAGAATTTTTGCTATTTTGCAACCTCTTAAATTTTTACTACTATCGATGTCCTGTGACTGGAGGGAAAGGATACTACCCTTCTTTGCTAGAAGTGTGTGGTTCTTCCAAGAAGTTATTAAACGATGTGCTTTGTTTTCTCTCCCTCTTTTATTTTCTTGTAACTGCCTTTTACTGTCATAAAACTGGTGGATAAGCTAACTGGCCTTCTTAAAGTAATAGAAATTCTTCTTAGGAATGTTAAAATCTTTACACGAGGGCAATAGTTGATGACCAAAGGCAAATTTGGAAAAAAGAACCATACACGTCTTGGGTTAGATTTTTTAAAAAATCATACTTACAGTGTTGCTGAAAAGGCACTCAATTTTATTGAACAGATTTCTGGATATTATTTCTGTGAAAACAGTTGGAGGAAAATGTGGTATTTATGTTTTCAGTGAACAGAATATGTGTATTTTGCAGGTGATATTTTTTTTGCAAAGGTGATCTTAAATTTTTGTTCCTCTATTTTTACTTTGATTTTGTTGTATTAAACACTAGACACCTTCAGAATCAGCTGCGTTAGATATCTTATTATTTGCAATAATTTAATTATATCAATCAACTTTAAATTCGCTGATTTAATGCAGCCTAAACTCAAAGAATTAATTATTGCAAAAGTCTAAAAAATTAATTAGTTACACATATCTAATATATAAAAATGAATTTTTGTTTGTTCGCATACTATGCGCTGCCGTACTGTTCATCCGATTGCGATAAAACTTTGCCAACTTATTGTTTGTACTTGCGCGAAGGTTATAGGCATAATACAATTATTATAGCTAATATATAACAATGAATGTTTGTTTGTTCGTATTTTATGTGTTGCGTACCGTTCATAGGATTGGCATACTTGTGCAATTGTACATGTATAGGACAACATAATAGAAAAACCCATTTAAAAATGAGTCGTCCTATGACCGTTGAATAAAAGGTAACCTCGTGTCGCAACAGTGTGCCACCTAGTGGCGGCAAAAGGGAAGGTATCAGTTAAGCATTTGGCAGTGTGAGAATTGCATGAGAAAATTTTGTACCTAGCAAAGCGTGATTATGTCCTATCTCTCCAACGTGAAAAAAAGACATAATAATTGGAGCTCGCGTCGCTGGAGTGTCCGTGTTCAGAACAGTCAATCGTGTGGGTGTTTGAAGGACCACTGTGTCAGGCGTTATTACAGCTTACACAAACCTGGGTAAGGTGTCTTCTGCGAAGCACATCAATGGGTGAAAGTCGAAGTTGAAAGACCGTGATAGACGGATGTTGAAGAGGATAGTCACTCGAAATCGCAAGACTACAATGCCGCAGATATCGTCCGAGATGAATACTCACCTTCAGAACCCCGTACCCATGAAAGCTATTCAACGAGAGTTACATACTGCAAACATTCATGGCAGAGTAGCTATTCCAAAATCTTTAGTTTCGGCGCGGAATGCTATGAAGAGACTACAGTGGTGCCGAGAATACCTAAACTAGACACAACTGTAATGGGAACAAGTCATCTGGTCTGATGAATCCCCATTTACATTATTCCAGGCCACCGGATGTGTTGTTCCTCTGGCGAACACCGGCAGAAGCATTTCAAGTTGCCTGCCTAGTTCCAACCGTGAAACGTGGAAGGGGTTTTGTGATGGTGTGGGGCGCAATATTTTCTCGTGGATTGGGGCCTCTCGTTGTCTTGAAGGGGATGATGACAGGCGACCATTTTCGAAGCTTTCTCACAGTTCATCTACACCCTATGCTTCAGACTCTCTTTCCAAGATGACAACGCCCCTATTCACAAGGCTCACTATGTTCAAACTTAGTTACATGAGCATGATGATCAAGTGGAACATCTAACCTGGTGTCCTCAGTCCCCTGATCTCAATATCATTGAGCCTTTTTGGGAGGATTCTAGAGAACAAATCCGGTTCGGTTTCCTTCTTCACTCACAGTATCTGAATTCGAGACGGCCCTGCACAAGGAATGGGGACGAATTCCGATGAACTTGTTAAAGACCTTTATTTGTCAATCCCACGTCGAATGCAAATTATCATTCAGGTCAAAGGTGGCCCAACCCCTTACTAATTAAAAATTTTCATTTTTTCACAGGTGTTCCAATTATTTTGTCCTATACCTGTATGTTGGATGCTCACGAGTGGGACAGCCAAGAAATTTGTTTTTATTGAAGACGGAAAAACAAAAAATATTGTCTACCCTAAAGGACTTGAATAATAGAAACAAATATAATAGAGTATAAATATTATTTATGCTTTTCCTTTATACATCATTCAATTTCAATGAATGGATTCATTGTCGACAGGAAAATAAATATTTTTTCTACCGTTCCTAATGGGGTCAATTCACGGTCACGTGTCAGGTACCAAACAAACCGTTTCTGTTCAATTTTCACTCGTTCTGCGCATGTAGGCATGTCTGCCGATAACGTTGATGGAACCATTGTTTAGTAAATGTTGCGCTAGCCGATCAATTATTAAAAACTTCTGATTTTTTTTAGATATTATTTTGAATTATTTTCTCCAACTTTTCGTAGTTATATAATTTTATTTCTTATATTAAAATTTTAATTAGTATTTTCAATGGAATTGTTTTTGCAAAATTAATTAACGTCGCTTTTTAATTCGTTTGGTGCTGCTTTATTCTTTCCTTTCCCATATCCTTCTCCCCCCCCCCTTTTTTTTATCCAAAGGATACATTTTGGCAAATGACTATGGCAGTGTTTTTGAAAAATTACATATGTTGTTTTTTTTACATATTATTGAATGTTGAATCTTATAAATATAGTTCTTTTTAAAAATAAATTATTACTCTTAGATAAGTTATAATTTTATTTTACATTTTTTTCTTTTGTAATGATTTTTATTAATATTGAGACTTTGATGTTTTCAGTTTGCTCAGAGGAAAGAACATGAAATTCAAATTAATATATATTGAATAAATTATGTTTACAATTTCAAATTTTGAAATATAAAGGGTATAGATACCTTTTTTTAAATCTATGCAACTTATGAATCAGTTATTTCATTTTAATTTGTAGAGATCATTAAAGGAAAACAAACAAAATTAGTTTCATATTTTTTATTTACACATTACAAATATACATATATATAAAACAATTATCATATATATAAAATATATGATAATTGTTTGAAAAAATGTGATCAAATGGATGTTTCAATGTACTCACTAATTCAAAAAACTATTTATCAACATTTATTTTTCTAGACACTTAGAAAAAATATAAACAAAGTATGACAAGAATGTCAATGTAAATGATGAAATCAATTTTATTCAATGGAAACATTCTAAGTACTAAACAACAGGTTTTTTTATCACGAATAAAAACATTATGTTGAACAATATACTTTTAAAGCAGAACATTTATGAAATTTTTTTTAAATGTAAAAGTTACATTGATAAATATTACATTGAATGAATATCATAAAATAAAACATACAATACAGTAAATTTAATAAATAAGAATAAGGTCAATATATATATATATATATATATATATATGAGAGAGAGGTTAAATAGGATATAAAGATGAGTTAGAAGAAACACTTTATGCTTTTACAGAATTTTATAATTCAAAATTGATATGTTGAAAAAATAGAAAAAAAAAGTGAAACATGCATGTAGCAATGAAGTTGGGAATAAAAATTATATAATAAATGTTGATATGGAAATTGATTTTCAATGAAAAGACCTGTATTTATTAAAACAGAAATCACTGAGGTGCACAATGGTATAACATGATATTATGATAACAGTCAATTTCAGTTTAAATACAATAAACTATTGACATTTCATTTTTAAAAATAGAAAAGTTGTTTGATATAAATTCACTTTGAATCCATCACAAATCTGCAAATGTAATTAGAAAACTAGTAATAATGCTTTCTGGAGCCATCCACTTTGCTCTTTTGTTATTAGACATGATTACCCAGCAATAACTGAATAACATGAATTACTAAAAGATAACTTTAAGGTTCATAATAAAAAAGTAAAACCTCATAATGCATTTTCTTATAATGCCAAAAACTAAAAATCAAATGCAAAAATTATTTGATGTTAATTAATGGTTTTTATACTTAACTAATTTATATACTTAATTAAATGACATGTGTTTTCAAAACTTCAATATATATATATATAGCATTCAATTTATCAAATTAAGAGCACGTTTAATAAAATACATCAATTATATATATATTATAACAGTCAATAAGAAAATTCAATTTTCAGTAGTTAGTAAAGATTTCACTTATTAAATAAATCTTTAAGAAATTTATTTACTTCCACCTAAATTTAGCATTATAGCAGTTGTTATTTTTGAAGCAGGAGTTTGTTTACTTACATTAATTAAATTTAGATAAGATTTTTTAGGAAATGCAATGTAATATTCATGTAAACATTTTAAAACCTTCTAAGCATATTCAAAATTATCAGAAATTTCATCAAATGTGAATAAAGTGAATTAGAAATGTTCTCACGATTTTGTTTCATTGTTTTTGTAGGAAAATCGCTTACCAAATTCTTTTTTTCGAAGAATTTTTCTAAAAAACTACTGAAAGATTTGCGATTACTGGAATTCCATTTAC
>JAPMOR010110876.1:646507-658199 GCA_026543865.1 Argiope aurantia | reverse complement strand
ATGAATGAATATCATAAAATAAAACATACAATACAGTAAATTTAATAAATAAGAATAAGGTCATGATATATTATGTATATATATATATATATATATATATATATATATATATATATATATATATATATGAGAGAGAGGTTAAATAGGATATAAAGATGAGTTAGAAGAAACACTTTATGCTTTTACAGAATTTTATAATTCAAAATTGATATGTTGAAAAAATAGAAAAAAAAAGTGAAACATGCATGTAGCAATGAAGTTGGGAATAAAAATTATATAATAAATGCTGATATGGAAATTGATTTTCAATGAAAAGACCTGTATTTATTAAAACAGAAATCACTGAGGTGCACAATGGTATAACATGATATTATGATAACAGTCAATTTCAGTTTAAATACAATAAACTATTGACATTTCATTTTTAAAAATAGAAAAGTTGTTTGATATAAATTCACTTTGAATCCATCACAAATCTGCAAATGTAATTAGAAAACTAGTAATAATGCTTTCTGGAGCCATCCACTTTGCTCTTTTGTTATTAGACATGATTACCCAGCAATAACTGAATAACATGAATTACTAAAAGATAACTTTAAGGTTCATAATAAAAAAGTAAAACCTCATAATGCATTTTCTTATAATGCCAAAAACTAAAAATCAAATGCAAAAATTATTTGACGTTAATTAATGGTTTTTATACTTAACTAATTTATATACTTAATTAAATGACATGTGTTTTCAAAACTTCAATATATATATATAGCATTCAATTTATCAAATTAAGAGCACGTTTAATAAAATACATCAATTATATATATATTATAACAGTCAATAAGAAAATTCAATTTTCAGTAGTTAGTAAAGATTTCACTTATTAAATAAATCTTTAAGAAATTTATTTACTTCCACCTAAATTTAGCATTATAGCAGTTGTTATTTTTGAAGCAGGAGTTTGTTTACTTACATTAATTAAATTTAGATAAGATTTTTTAGGAAATGCAATGTAATATTCATGTAAACATTTTAAAACCTTCTAAGCATATTCAAAATTATCAGAAATTTCATCAAATGTGAATAAAGTGAATTAGAAATGTTCTCACGATTTTGTTTCATTGTTTTTGTAGGAAAATCGCTTACCAAATTTTTTTTCGAAGAATTTTTCTAAAAAACTACTGAAAGATTTGCGATTACTGGAATTCCATTTACGATTTAATGAATGAACACACACTGAATGAATTCTTCAAAATGAACGAAGCATATCACCGACTTATAAGGCTTGAAAAAAATCTATACCAAAGGTACCAATCCTAGGCAGGATTGTTGAAAGGAAAAATAAGAAAACATTTTATCATGATAGTCACTCTTGTGTTTCGCATTAAAACATCCATCAGCACACCAGTATTTCCTCTGTTAACACATAATAAGAGGAAAGAAAATGACTCAAAAATTATAACTTCAAATGTAAACAAAAAAATTCGCTTCATACTCGGCGGAGAACGTTAATGGCAGACTAATCGATGAAAGCGGTGCGGATGAAACTTAAATGCCATGCGCGGATAGCTCATGACATGTGACTTTTACGTCATATGAATTGACCCCATTAAACAAGACGGCTGTTTCAAATTTCAAACGATATTTCCAAAATTACTTCTGTGGCAGCAACGCGCAGGGTACCAGCTACTATACTATAAAGAAACAACGGAAATGCATTGGTATTTTAACTAATTTTTTCATATAGAATAAAATATGCTAAAAATCCTGATATTCAATGCTGATTATTTTTCTTTTGGTTAAGTGTAAAAAGAATTGAAATTACAATAAATAAATTATTTAGCTAAACAATATTACCTCTACTATTGTTCGTGGGTAATCCAATAAAAGGGACCTGATCTGTCTTTTTTCCATTTATTATACGTAAAGTAACTATTGAAGAAGACATCTAAAGCAGTGGTATAACATTAACAGAACATCACAAAAGCACACACGCACACAGCTACAGGAGACACATCTTTTTTACGCGGTAAAACAAAAGTACTCTGACTGGGAAGAGTTGTTGCCAGATCAAGAGAAAAAATTGTTGCCAGATCAAGATTTAAGTTCTCGCGCTGGCTCTGCAACATCCTGCCCCCCGTTGGACATTGGTCCAACATCTTGAATTGGAAGGGGAATTATGCGGTTCATGGCTCGCAGGAATACTCCGTTGGAAGTTTGCACCTCAACTACTCGAACAAGTCCATCGGGTCCAGGTATTGTCTTCTTTATTCGCGCCAACTTCCACTCTAATGGCTTGTGGTCGTCCTTCAATATGACTAGGTCACCTTCTTTCAGGTTGGACTGTGGATTCTTCCATTTCTGCCTCTGCTGTAGTTGTTGCAGATACTCCCGACTCCAGCGGTCCCAAAACTTGGATTTAAGGTCCTGGACATGACTCCACCTGGAAGATAAACTTACAGCAGTATTTTGTTCAGTTAAAGATAGTAAGGATGATCCAACCAAAAAATGTCCCGGTGTTAGAGGTTGTAGATCGGTTGGATCGACAGACAAGGGACTGAGTGGTCTTGAATTCAATATCGCTTCAATTTCGACAACCAATGTGTTAAGTTCCTCAAAGTTCAGAATTTTGGTCTTGGTGACTTTCACTGAGATTTTTTTCATAGATTTTATATTTGCTTCCCAGAGACCACCAAAGTTGGGTGCAGCTGGGGGTATGAAATTCCAGTTGATGCCTTCCTCGGCACTGAACCTTTGAATCGAATTGGATTTGCATAATTTAAATAGGGGGTTCAGAAGAGCATATGCTCCTTTAAAATTAGTTGCATTGTCGCTCCAAATTACTGAAGGTCTCGATCACCTTGCGATGAATCTTTTAAAACATGCCAAGAAGGCTTCAGTAGTTAAATCAGATACTACTTCCAGATGAGTAGCCTTAGTGCTAAAACATATAAATATGGCGACGTAAGATTTGACTGTTACTCTAGTTCTTTTCAAATTAGGTTTCGTTATGATTGGGCCTGCAAAATCAATTCCCACCTTGTCAAAAGGTCTGGATGGAATGACCCGATCTCTTGGTAGATCGCCCATCATCTGTTTAATAGTTTCATTTTTTACTCTAAAGCAGGTTAAGCATCTTTTGATTACACTTTTAACTTTGGCTTGACCAGCTGGTATCCAGTATTGCAGTCTAATTAAATACAGAGTAGTTTGAACACCGGAGTGGAGTGCTTTTTTATGAAAGTATTCTATAAGTATATCTGTTAAATGGTGTTTCTTAGGTAAGAGTAGAAGAAATTTTTGTGAATCTGGAAGATCAGAAAATTTTAATCTTCCGCCTACTCTTAAAAGCTCATCATTATCTAAGAATACATTTAAATTCAGAAAGGGATTATTCTTAGGAAGAATTTTATTCTTTTTTAGACAATTTATTTCAAATTCAAACTCTCTCATTTGTATAATTTTTATTAAAGATTTTGTAGCATTCTGTAATTCTGTTACATTTAAATGATCTCTCTCTCTGTTTTGCAGAGCTGATTTACAATTATGTAAGAATCGTAAACACCATGCAGTTACTCTAATTAATTTGCTGAAAGAAGAATATCTTTTAATCAAATCATCGTCTAATGGATTTACTTTTACTATTGTTGAACTTATTTGAACGGTCTTTTTCAATTCTAAATTGTCTGCGTCTTCTTTGATATTTGTCTCATTATTTGTTTTACCTAATTTAGGCCATTTACATTCATTTTTTAGCAACCAATTTGGCCCATGCCACCAGAAGTGAGAGTTTCTCAGTTCATGTACCGTTAACCTTCTTGATATTAGATAGGCCGGATTATCAATTCCAGGAGTGTGATTCCATTCAGCGGGATTGGTTAAATTTTGGATTTCTTTAATTCTGTTTTTTACGAACACTTTAAATCTTTCAGGGTCACCCTTCATCCAATAGTAAACAATTTAAGAGTCAGTCCAGAAGAATCGTGTAACAGGAAAGTTAATGCACGTAACTATTTTACAGCCTAGCCTTGCTGCTAAAAGAGCACCCATTAGTTCTAATATTGGGATCGAAAGCGTCTTTAGAGGGGCTACTCTACTTTTTGAAGCGACCAAATTTGATTTGATTTCTCCATTTCTCAATAAGACTCTAATGTACACTAGAATTCCATATGCCTTCTTTGAGGCGTCGGAAAAACAATGTAGTTGAGCTTCAGCTATTTCATTGGTTTTTGCTTCGGCGAAAAAATATCTGGGTATTTTAATGAGATGCAAATTTTTTATTTCTTCGCACCATTCATTTATTTTAGTGGTCAATGTTTTCGGGAAAGGGTCATCCCAGTCTAATTCCAAGCACCAAATGTCCTGTATTAGACATTTTATCTTGATGGTAAAAGGTCCTAAAAATCCCACTGGATCAAAAATGCGTCCAGCTACTTGAAGAACATATCGTTTGGAATTTATATTTTTAGACAGAAATTTCTCTAAGCTTCGAGTGTCAAACTGGAATACATCTAAATCGGAATCCCAGGCTAATCCTAGCACTTTACAAGGAGTTAAAGCAGAGTTATCATTAATTGAATGTTTTTCTTCATCTATTTCGAAACCTGCCTCTCTCCATTTATCACGACGCTCAACTGAGTTAGTTTTCCATTTTCTTAATTCCATGCTCGCTTCTTTAAAGATGTTGAAACATTCTAGGCTTGTTTTAAAAGCTGAATCAAAGTCTCTTTGGCTACAGATTAAATCGTCGACATACAATGATTTTTCTAGCATTTGACAGGTATTAGAAAATTGTTCTACATACCTCTTTAGATGGTGTTGGATTGTAGCTGCAAGGAGGAAGGGACTTGATTTGACACCGAAGAGAACTCGAGTCATCTTGAAAATTTCCTCTACTTCCTTTTCCGTATTTTCCGTCCAGAAGAAGCTAGTATAATTCTGATCTTCTTCGGCAATTTGTATTTGCAGAAAGGCCTTCTTTATGTCGGCAGTTATGGCAACAGCTTGTTCTCTAAAACCTATTAAAATCTCAAAAAGGTCTGGAATGAGATTGATACCAGTATGTAAACAATCATTTAACGACAATTGTCCTTTCACATGAGAACTCGCGTCAAATACCACTCTGAAACGTGTGGTAGTTTTATCTTCCCTTATTGCCGCCCTGTGAGGCAAATAAAATGGTTTTCTTTCTTCACATGTTATAACTTTCTTAATGATACCTTCTTTTAAATGATCTTCAATAACAGTTTTATAATCTAAAAATAACGATTTATCTTTAATAAATTTTGATTTTAAGTGCGAAAACCTCCTTTTAGCCACTTCAAAATTATTAGCTAAATATTCTTTCATATTTGTTTTCCAAGGAAACTTTACAGTATATCTTTTATTTTGATGAACAATATTTTCTTCAAATTGTTTCATAATTTCTTTATCTATAGTACGTTTTTCTAAATCATCCTTCTCAACCCCTTCTACTCCTAAATTCTCAAGATCCCAAAATTGTTTAAGTTGGTCCGAAACATCCTTTTCATCTACTACAATCTTCATGGTCATTAAATCATTTGATAAACCTACGTGTCCTTGCAAACACCATCCAAAAATTGTTTCAGTCGCTACCAGTTTGTTATTTAATCTTTTTATTCTGTCTGAAACGATTTCATAATAATAATCTAAACCAATTAATATCGAGATATTCTTGCCTCTATTATCAATATTATCAGCTAGCTGCAAATGCTTCAATTTATTGTACATTTTAGTAATATTGTTGTTAGGTACAGGAAGAGTAGTGGCTGAAATGTTTTCTGTAACCAAAGCGTCTACTTCAATACGTAAAGAGGGACCCTCACGGTTTAATTCTCTCACTATATTGTAAGAATGTTCCTTTGCTTGTTTAGCACCAAAAGCGTATACCGATAAAGATTATTTTCTTATTACTTTTAACTTTAATTTTTCTGAAACTTCACGTGTTATATATGTTCTCATACTTCCATTATCTAACATTAGTCGTACTGTTTCAAATTCGTTTGTTTCATCATTGCGCACGAGGGCTGCACATGTTTGAAGAAATATAATACCGCGAGGAAAGTTTGTTTTGCTTTTATCGTAATGTGAAATTGCAGTAATTACGCTCTTATTATCTTGTTCGATTCAGCTTGAGAGCAAATAGATTTATTATGCTTCTTCCCGCATATCTCTCATGTCAAATATCTTCTCTGGCGGCATTCATTAACTCGATGTTTTGGCTTCAAGAATAAAAAACATCTGCCATCTTGTTTTAAAACACCGAGTTTCGTTTCTAAGTCGGTTTGAGAACATAACTCCGATCGATGTTCGCCTTTACAATATAAACAATTTTGATTTAATGCTGACGCGGAAAAGCATTGAAGATCTTGCGGTTTTGAGCTTGACCTTGGACTTCGCAATTTATCATGCGAACTAGCTGTGTTTCGACTGAAGTTGTTGAAAGAATTCTGTTTCACTTTCGGAAGGGAATTTTCTTTGCTTTTATCGCCTTTCGCGGTATGCATAAACACGGAGGATTCTCTACATTCAATTTCAATTCTTAAGAAATTTAGTAACTCAGTTACATTAAATTCGAACCTCACCGAACTATCAACTCTTTTTCTATTAAATTCAAGGACAAGATCTTCGGGAATCAATTTAATTAAAATGGGATAGAGTAAATGCCCATACATCTTTGAAGTAACTTTTAATGATTCTAAACTTCTTAAGTTTATCTCTACGGTATCATACAACTTCCTGAGACCATAAATATTATTTGAATCAACTACTGGTACAAGATTTAGTAATTTTGACATGTGTGCGTTAATAACCAGTTCTTCTCTGCCAAATCTTTGTTTTAACAATTTTAAAGCCTGATCATAATTCTCGTCTGAGAGCGCAAAGCCATTAATGGTAATCGCGGCCGCACCCCCTAATAGTGACTTTAAATATGAGAATTTATCTATTTTTGACAGAGATTTGTTATTATCAATAGAATTTTGAAATTGATTCCAAAATTCTAACCAGCAACAGGGGTCTCCATAATATTTTTAAATTGTAAGTTTAGGCAGTTTTATGGTCTTAAAATTATATTCGTTAACAGGTACGATGGCTGAACTTTCCTGAGTTGTTTATTGCATCTAAATTAGGATTTCCTGTAGCACCTAAGAAAGAAACATTTGATGTTATTGATTGGCGCTCTGGTTTGTCTTGTAAACATTTTAATTGCGCTGACAACTTGGACAAACAAACGATAATTTTTTCGTTGTATTCGAATGCCGACTCAATTTCGGTTTCGAATTCCCTATCATCTTTGATTATATTTTGTATAAGTTTATCATAGTCTTTTGACTGTGTAGACGATATATTCAAATAATTTAAGGCTTCTTGCAAATCTTTGGTGGTAAGAGAATCTATTTTCTCTTCCAAATCATTATTAATCTTGTTAATGTACTTTGTAAATGAAGATCTATGCAAACCTCTGGTTTTTCTCAATTTAGAAAGTTCATCCATCGTTCTTTATGTTTAATATTCAAAAACTCCAAAATCAAAATTGTATTTCTAATACATCAAATTTCAATATCAATTTTAGATTTATTCATACATTATCAATCAATATTTCAATAGTATTCTATCAGTAACCAATATCTTTAAAGCGAATATATATTATCAATATGTAACGAAAATTCAACTTCAAATATAAAAATCAAATTTCCCTCTATTGTTACATTTATTCCTTTTAACTTCGGACATTCAAATCGATGAAATTAAATTATTTTAAATGTCCGAGTTTCTCTTAAATAAAGGAAAATATTCGCTCACCTTCCTGGTTACTGATTCCTTTCGATCTTCATAGCTGCTTAGATCAGGCCCCACGTTGGGCGCAAAATGTTCGTGGGTAATCCAATAAAAGGGACCTGATCTGTCTTTTTTCCATTTATTATACGTAAAGCAACTATTGAAGAAGACATCTAAAGCAGTGGTATAACATTAACAGAACATCACATAAGCACACACGCATACAGCTACAGGAGACACATCTATTACGCGCGGTAAAACAAAAGTACTCTGGCGGGGAAGAGTTGTTGCCAGATCAAGATTTAAGTTCTTGCGCTGGCTCTGCAACAACTACTATTAAAGATCAATGTGTATGTGTGTTATATGGCTCAATAGGATATACCAGGAAATCATAGGTTCCCGTTGGGATCGGTACTGCTCCACATTAGACGCAGGAATCATAAGGTCAACAGCGGATCCACGGGCGGCAATATTTTAATAGTTGATATGATTATTCATTATAGAAAGGAGGGGGGTCCTTGAAATGCTTTTGTATTTAGAAGTCGATGGACCAGTAAAGGATGGGAACCTCAGCGTTGGACCAAAAACTACCAAATTTGACACAAGTATACTTTGAATATATATATATTTTAAAATTTTAATTAAGTGAAAATTAAATGAAATTTTGTCGTTTCTTCTCCCAAAATGCTGAATGTCTTAAAAAGCAAAAAAGTATTTTACACCATCTTGAAAAAATTTATCTATTAAATGATACAAATTCAACCCTTTATTTACCGGCAGAAATTATAAGCACCGTATGTATACTTTTTTTGACAGCATTCAAAAGAACACGAAGACAGTACCTCCGAAATCGAGTAGCCGATATCAGTTGAAAGCAGAAATTAAACATCTCTATTTATGAAGTTATTTTTATACTTAAAAAACGTCATTCCCTTTTTCTTGGCAAATCATTACCTCTTTTGCGCCAAAATTTAACAAATTATATAAAAATAAAATTGAACGAGCGGGACTAAAGCTTTCTCAAATACTCTCTAATAAACTTGTCATGCCAGAGAATGCCATACATGGCATTGTCTTACAATAGTTATGAAATATTATTTTTTACCGTGAGTTTAGCATTTTTACTGAATCGATCGTGCCATCCTTGGCGAAAGAGTTGGCGATTGATCTCTGGTATGCAGTTAATAGTATTCAAAAACTGAATGTGTGTTTCAGACACGTTTTTCCCAACCGATCGAAATAAAAATGGTACACAAAACTGCACTTGTAGTCAGAAAATCCCAAATTTGACATATTTAAGTCATAGAAATTTTTAATTATCGTGTTTACGTGTTTCTGAAAGTACCGAGCGATGTGAAATTCGATTTGCCTCAAAATTTGACAGGTGTCTACACTATGGATGTCAAATCTGTGTGCCGAATTTTATCATTCCAGTTCTCTTCGTTTTACAATTATCATGTTAATTTATATTCGAACAGACGGACAGATGAACTTCCTCTGAATAGATTTTACTCGAAATATGATAGAAATCTGAAAAATTAATGTAAAGACTGTATAAAAAATTTCATACATTTAGATGAAAGCGCTTTTGTGTTATCTTTGTCACAAACAGACAGAGGGACATTTTTCGGAAATGTGTTTTTCGAATTCAAGGAGGGCTAAAACCCGGAGATTCGTCAATTTTTTTTTTGTCAATTGCTATACTTTCTCTATACCACGGATACGAGAAAGTAAAAATTAATGGTGAAATAATTTAGTAAATAAAATGTTATTTTTTGTGAAACTTTTTGTTTATTTCTAACTAGCCGCCTTTGGTGACCAGCCGGTTCGCCAATCTTAATGTTCGTTAAAATTTTAATAATTAAATATTTTATGCAATTCCTACTTTAATAGATTCTTCATCAAAATATTTTAAAACTTCCAATTTCGATAGGCATATAATTCACTCATAATATTATAAAGGTCTTCAGTCATAACGTAATATGTATCTCTCTAATTTTCTGTTAGCCCCCGTAGAATTTATACTTTAAATTAAATTGGAAAGGATTAATCTGCAATTAATATAATAATATTTTTTACTGAAACAAAGTATTTTTTTGTAATATGATTACTGAAAACAGTCACTGAATGTTTAAACTTTATGGGCGCTAAAGAATATCTTTCTTAATTTATGTAATATCTCAAGAATTTGTCAACAAAATTTTCTCAGATTCATCATGAACAGATCGATTAATTAACAATGTTTAATTTTAAATGCATCAAACACTAAGAAAATAAAATGAATGGGTTAAAATAAACGGTCGAAAACAGGTTTAAAAAAACTACTCGAAAAACGATGTACTTAAAACTATAAGCATATACAAAAGATATATAACTAATAAAAATACAATTTAATTACAAAAGCATGCAACTAACCTAAAAATAATTTAAATCAAGAATCATCCGTTGATAATATTGTCAACAATCAGAACACAGTGCGCATGCGTGAATTTTCAACTCCAGTTACGGTAACACAAATGCGTGAATTTTTCAACTCCATTTGGGGTAACGCTATGCAGATTAGACGTTTTTAATTTCCTTTATTCTGTGTTATTTTAATTCAAAAGTACTTCAGAATGAATCTGAAAGATCGATTACTTAACAATGTTTAATTTTAAGTGCATAAAACATTAAGAAAATAAACAGAATCGTTTGAAATAATCGGCCGAAAAATGCTAACCCTAGCCTCATTACTGTTAAAGAAAAAAAAAAAAAAAACTGAAGCCTTATTCATTTGGCGGTGGAGAAAATGAAAGATTTTTTGGTGGGAAAATTAGCTTTTAATTAATAATTAAAATTCTAATTAAAAATTCAAAAAAAGGGGCCCCAGGTGCACATTCCCGACCTCTAAGGTATATATGTACCAAATTTGGTAGCTGTAGGTCAAATGGCCTGGCATGTAGAGCGCCAACACGCACACTCACATTCAGCTTTATATAAGTATTAGCCGCCTTTAGCGACCAGCCGGTTCGCCAGTATTACCGCTTGCTACAATTTTCAATTAAATATTTTAAGTAACTGGTCTCTTAATAGATTCTCAAAGAAAACATTTTTAATCTTCAAATTTTGATAGTCATACCAAACTTATACTGTTGTTTAGATCATTTCGTTCAATTTACTATATATATTTTGCTAATTTGTTGTCATTTCCGGTAAAACTTCAATTTAAAGTGGAAATGATGTAATTGCAATTAATATAAAGATATTTTTTAATAAAACAAAGCGTTTTATTTTATTTATCATCTTTATTGCTATTTATTTATTATTATTGCTATTGAATATGAGTATTGCAAACAGAATCGCTCGGTATTTAAGTCTTATGTGAACTACAAAATATTTTTCATAATTTATGTAATATCTCAAAAAATAATTCAACAAAAATTTCACAGATTCAGCATAAAATTCAGTTTTTAGTTTTGCTTTCAAAAGGATTGAAATGAAATCAATAATAATATTTTGTTCCGGCCTATAAATATATTTCAAAAATTATGAAATCTAAATTTAATGCAGTAAAGTATCATATTCTGAGAAATATTCTGGACACACCAAATTTTAAATAAAGGAATGAATGTTTCTATTTTCCACGATCAATTAAGACTTATTTATGAAGTTTTGAATGTTAAAAATTTACAAAAACTCAACATTTTCATAATTTTAGGCCAATTAATCTTGAGAAACCTGCGCACTGATTGGCGTGTTTTCTTTGAAACGACCGATGGAAAATCTAAGAACTTTAAAAGTAAGCAATAATGAACATTTTTACTTAGCTTCTGTGAGAAAATATTTGTATTAGTCGCAATTTAATCATTACCGTCTCAAATTAAAATTAAAATTTTATGTTATATGACCGAAAATTAAG
>JAPMOR010110876.1:592348-646107 GCA_026543865.1 Argiope aurantia | reverse complement strand
GCTGCTGTGTGCACGTCTCGGCTGAAGATAATAGTCTCCTCTGTGCTATATATAGTTGTCGTCTTTGTGCTGTCCTGTCTTCGTGTAAATAAACGTCGTTGTTTTTTTCTACTGCCGCCTGCTGATTGAGCGTTCTCCACACCATATCACTTCCACTATCCAAACGAACCCGGAAATTTCGTAACATTTGGTGTCAGAAGTGGGATAGTGGTCAATAGTGTATGGTGCTGACGAGATCCCAAGCAAAAATGGCTGATAGCGGTAATGGTGCGTTACTGGCTCTGTTGGCTGAGATGAAGAAATCTATGGAAGCTGGACAAGAGGAGATGAAGAAATCTATGGAAACTGCACAAAAGAAAACGCTGGAAAGAATTGAAGAAGAAATGAAATCCGGACAGAAGGACCTTAAGAAGGACATCTTAAGTGTTAAAGAGGAATTCTCCAATTTCATTCAGGAGAAGATGAATGCAATTGAAGATAAGGTGACTTCATTTGAGAATAAGGTGATTTCAGTGGAAACTAAAGTTTTGAAAATGGAAGAAAGTATTGACAAGAAAGTTCGAGAAAACATTGAAATTAACGTTTTGAAGATGGAAGAAAGTATTGACAAGAAAGCCCGAGAAAACATTGAAATTAACATTTTGAAAATTGAAGAGTCTTGACAGAAGGCTCGAGAAGACATCGGAAAAGAATTTGAACTGAAATTTGGGAAGGAGATTGAACGCCTGAAGAAGCAGATTTCCCATGAACATGAGGAATCCAAAGTGATATTTACACCTTCCTTAGCGACGATTAAAATCTCGACATTCGACGGAAAAACATCCTGGCAAGTATACAAAACACAGTTTACTATGGTAGCGGAAGCTAATGGATGGAATCCTCACGCCAAAGCGTTTCACTTGGCAGTTTCGTTAAGAGGAGACGCTGCCGACATCCTTGAGAATCTTACGGAGGAGCAAAGATATGATTTCGAAGCTCTATCGAGTGCACTTGAGCTGCGGTTTGGAGAGAAGTGCACTAGAGAATACAGCCGACTGCAGTTAAAGTCCCGCTATCAAAAAGCGGGTGAAAGTCTGCAGGAATTAGCTGAAGATATTCAGCGACTTTTCCATTTATCATTTTATGATTGCCCGGTTGAGAAACGTCAAGATCTCGCTCTCCAACACTTCATCGATAGTGTGCGGCATCCGGAAACACAGAAGACTCTTAGACTAGCAGATGTCAAATATATAGGATCTGCTTTAGTCTTTGCACACAAAATAGAGGCTGCCCAGCAGGCCACACGTAAGGACCGACACCCAATCAGAGCTGTCTCTGCTGCGGATTCGGTTCGTAAAACGGATTGACGATCTGCAAAGAGAAATTCGGAGGTTAAAAGAGCGCAAAGATGCCAGAAGTACGGAAATTCGGTGTTGGACTTGTGGTACAGCCGGACACGTCCGTAGGAACTGCCGGGTTTCTAGAAGTGGTGGAAATAAATTTTCCACCACATCAGGGAAACTAATATGTGGCCATCTCGCGGGGCGGAGGTGTCCAGATAGTCAAAAGCCCCATTTCAAAGTATTTAATATTTCATCCATAAGTGGCAGGGACAATGGACTTTACGTGATAGGACAAATTGGTAACATCTCATGCCGTATGGTTGTCGACACTGGAGCCAATCTGACCATAATAAGAGAAGATCTGGCACTAAAATTAGAATTTAAAATAATCTGGACGCCGCCCTGCATTACTTTACAGACAGTGACGGGAGATAAGATTTATGTAGAAGTCAACCTCTCTATATGCTTTGGAAATATAAACTACCACCATACGGCATTTGTAGCAGAAATTACCGCCCCTTGCATTCTCGGACTAGATTTTCTTCGGAAATACGACTTTAAACTGAATTTAGGAAATAGTAGAATGAATTCAAAATTTGAAGACAACACTCTTTTTGGACTTCACGATGAACTGGAATCAGAAAATAATAGCCAAAACTGACATCTCCTTATCGCCTAGGACTGAATGTGTAATACCCGGTTTGGTAGCAGATAACCGAAAATTCCGATTTGGTGTAATGGATTATCCTGACACAGGCCTTGCCAGAGCAGGAGTGTTGGTAGTTTCGTCGGTAGTGGACCTCTCAAAGTCAGTCATCCCAGTGAGAGTGGCTAACATCAGTCATAAGACAAAGATTATACAGAAAGGAGAGGTGCTAGCAACTTGCACTCCTGTCATTTGTATAGACCGGAAGTGCAATAGTCAGGACGTTTCTTCAGACTATCTAGTCCAAAATTTTCTGCAGGATACAGATTTAGATGAAAAACAGAGGTGTGCTGCTAGAGAGTTGATAAAAGAATGCCAAGACTTATTTTCTCGAACATCTGAAGACTTTGGAAGGACTCAACTAGTAAAACACCAAATTGATACAGGAGAGCATCCTCCTATTAGGCAGCACCCCAGACGACTACCATTCGCTAAACAAGAAGAAGTCCAAACACTAATTAAAGAAATGCAAGATAATGACGTTATTGAGCCGTCATCAAGTCCTTGGGCATCCCCCATCGTCTTAGTAAGGAAGAAAGTCGACTCTTCTAGATTTTGTGTGGATTATCGTCGGTTGAATATGTCACCAAGAAGGACAGCTACCCCTTGCCAAGGATAGATGACACGCTTGATACACTTGCCGGCAATACCTGGTTTTCCACCCTGGACCTCAAGATTGGGTATTGGCAAGTAGAAATCCATCCTGAAGATAAAGAGAAGATGGCGTTCACCACAGGACAGGGGCTATGGCAGTTTAAGTTTGTGCCTTTCGGCTTGTGTAATGCGCCAGTAACATTTGAACGTCTTATGGAAACAGTTCTCGGAGGGCTTTCTTATAAAGCCTGTCTGGTTTACCTCGATGACATCATCATCATGGGGCGTTCCTTTGAAGAACATCTTCAATATGTTAGACGTGTACTGCAAAAGCTGAAGGAAGCTTACCTGAAATTAAGCCCGTCCAAGTGCCACCGATTCAGGCGTGAAGTCACCTATCTTGGGCATATCATTTCGGCAGAAGGTGTTCGAACAGACCCGGATAAGATATCGGCTGTAAGACACTCGATCTGCCTGACGGATGTTCACCAACTCCGGAATTTCTTAGGCTTATGCACGTATTACCGGAAATTCGTGAAAAACTTCTCAACAATTGCCAAACCACTCCATAAGCTGATCGAAGTGAAACAGAAATTCATCTGGACGGACGAGTGTGACAACGCCTTCAACAAGCTCAAAGACGCCCTAACATCTGCTCCCGTCCTGACATATACTGAAATTGGAAAGCAATTTATTCTGGATACGGATGCAAGCCATGAATGCATCGGAGCTGTGTTGTCCCAAGAAATAGATGGACAGGAGCGTGTCATCGCCTGTTTCAGTAAATGTCTGTCCAAACAGGAAAGAAATTGTTGTGTGACCAAGAAGGAACTTCTGGCTATCGTAAAGGCCGTAGAGAACTTCCACCCTTACCTCTACGGTCGAAGGTTGCTGCTTCGTACAGATCATGCTTCATTAACCTGGCTATTGAATTTTAAAAAGCCAGAAGGTTAAATAGCCAGATGGATACAGAGACTACAGGAATATGACATGGAAATTCTCCACCGAAAAGGATCGGCGCATGGAAACGCAGATGCTCTTTCGAAAAGACCATGTTCTGAGAAATGTAAATACTGCTCTAGAGTTGAAAAGAAATTTGGCATTTTAGATCCTGCAGTTCGTCAAGTTACAACACCATCAACATCAAAATCAGATCCATGGAGTGACGAGAGCGTCCGGGAAGACCAACTAGCTGAGCCTGAAATAAAACCAATAATTGAATTTAAAGAGTCAACAGGCGGAAAGCCTAGCTGGCAAGACATCGACCCTTTCCATCCTACAACGAAGCGTTACTGGGCTCTTTGGGATTCTCTCCATCTAAGAAATGATGTGCTGTATCGCAAATGGGAGTCTGACTATGGAAAAGCATTCAGATGGCAATTAATACTCCCCAGGACAAGAGTATCAACAGTCCTTAAGGAACTCCATGGCAGTCCGACTGGGGGTCATTTTGGTGTTACGAAGACTTTACAAAAAGTTCGAGAACGTTTCTACTGGAATAATGTGCGAAATGACGTGAAGAAGTGGTGTCGCACATGTGATCCCTGTGTTGCACTTAAAGGTCCTGGGAAACGCATTAAAATAAGACTGCAGCTGTATAATGTGGGAGCGTCTTTCGAATAGCTTTTGACATCCTGGGCCCTCTTCATAGGTCATCAGATGGCAACAACAACATCCTGGTTGTCATGGACTACTTCACCAAATGGCCTGAAGCTTATCCCATTCCCGAAGCCCCGACTGTTGCGGAGACTCTAGTTCAAAACTGGTTTCAAGATACGGAGTTCCTGTACAACTGCACTCCGATCAAGGAAGAAACTTCGATTCGGCAGTCTGCAGGAGACTGTGTGAGATACTTGGCATCGACAAAACTCGAACTACGGCTTTACATCCTCAGTCAGATGGCATGGTAGAGAGATTCAATCGGACCGTTCTGAGCAGTCTCTCTCTCCTGGTGTCCAGCAATCAACAGAACTGGGACAAGAAACTGCCCCTTTTCCTACTTGCCTATAGAAGTGCCGTTCAAGAGACTACTGGCTATTCGCCATCCCAAATGCTCTTCGGACGTGACCTTCGTCTGCCTGCAGATCCACTGTGCAGCCGGCCTCCAGATGCTCCTTTGGCGCCTGAGGAATATGTCGAGAACCTTCGGACATGGATGGAGGAGGTGCATCATCTGGCCAGAGATTGGATCAACATGGCTTCAGAGAAGATGAAGATCCGATACGACGCTAGAGCATCGGGACACAATTTCCACGAAGGAGACCGAATGTGGTTATGGAATCCGAAACGTCGCAATGGACTTTCTCCAAAGTTGCAGACCAACTGGCAGGGTCCTTATACAGTCCTTAAAAGACTGATTGACGTGGTGTTACGGATACAAAAATCGCCACACTCAAAACCGAAGGCTAGCCCCTTACCTTGGCCAAGGTGTTTTTTCAGTTAAGACCATGGTCACCCATTATATGATAAATAATGCAAATCATTCATCTTCTTAATTTTGTTATTTTAGTATTGTAATTTATTTTTGTATTGCTCATGTATTTTGAAAATGTTTACGCTGTATGTCATTTTGAGTATTTGTTATTTTATACTTGCTTATTGTGTGAATATGGTAATCCTGTAAGTAGATGCCTCTTACTCAGATATTGTACTGCCTGGGATGTGCAGTCCTTAGGAGGGGGACAACGTTACGAATATGTAATGCTGCTTCCCAGCATAGTTGGTTCCATCATCAGAAAGACTGTTTTACAGTCGTCTGTATTGGATGCAGTCCGGGTGTCGCGTCGGAGGTCCCAGAGCTTGGCGACTTTGGCGCGAAAATATATTATACCCGAAACATCGAGAATTTTCCCGATCCGTCCATTAGGAACCGAGATACGCCTCGAAAGTTCCTGCTTGGTTGAGAGGCTTCTAGCCCCGCCTCCTGAGACCTATAAAAGGAGGCAGTCTGCAGTTGCCGGGGAGTAGTCGGAATTGACGGTAAACAACGGGTCTTCCAGAGATTAGAAGAACAGCGACGGAGTCAAGCTAGTGCTGAACTAAGCTGTCCGCTACTGTCTGCAGTAGAGTCTTGTTGTGTGCTGCTGTGTGCACGTCTCGGCTGAAGATAATAGTCTCCTCTGTGCTGTATATAGTTGTCGTCTTTGTGCTGTCCTGTCTTCGTGTAAATAAACGTCGTTGATTTTTTCTACTACCGCCTGCTGATTGAGCGTTCTCCACACCATATCACTTCCACTATCCAAACGAACCGGGAAATTTCGTAACAATATATATAGCAAACACGGAACAATGTAAGTCTAAAATAGTGTAATAAAAGATTAGCATTATAAGAACCATAACTAGGCTTTAATCAACTAGAATGCAACGTTAGCAACCGATCGCAAACAACATGTTAGATAAGTGTTGCCATAACAAAGATGATAATACAATATATATATCACTACAAATAGAACGTTACATGTGTACTAAATTTTGAAGCTTAAAAATAATTTGCTGAAGATATCATTAAAAGGAAGCAATATAAAATATTTAATTGAAAATTTTAGCAATCATCAGTCCCGGCCAACAAATTGGTCGTTAAAAACAGCTTGTAAAATAAATAAGTAACATAATCACCAGAGAAGATTATCCTGATGTAAAAACGCAAATTAAAAGCATGACTAAGAACTAAATCTATCAAAATAGCATGATTTTACTATATAAAAAACAATTTTATTTGAAGAAACGGAGGAAAACCATTAAGAGCTATCTCCCAAATATTTCTTGCAATAAAGGTGTAATCCTGGAAACGCCTTACATAATATTGACGTACAATACTTGTAAAATATTAACCTTTGGCGTGAATTTAGAATTTTTACTGAAAATATAATGCCATCTTTGGCGAGTTATTTGGCAATTAAACCTTAGAGTGTGGCTAATAGTATCCGAAAGCCGAATTTGAGTTTCAGATGCATTTTCCCCACCGATTGGCAGGTGTCGTCCTCGTCATCTGACCGCGGTTCAAAATTACGAGGTCCGTCCCAAAATAGCCCTAGTGTTGCTTCAAACGGGACGTTATTATAACTAAACTAAACTAACCCACCGATTGAAACTAAAATTATTTGATCGCAAACTACACTAGTAGTCACAAAATTCCATTCCAGTTTTGGTGTATTCAGATAATTTCGTTGTTGAGTTGTTTACATGTTTCTGAAAGTACAGACCGACAGACAATCAACCACTTGTTGGATTCAACTCAAAATGTGATCGGTGTCTACAGTATAGATGTTAATTCTGCGTTCTGAATTTTATTCATTTACCTCTTTTCCTCTGAACTGATTTTGCTCAAAATTTAATAGAAATCTACAAATTGGGTGTAAAGACCGTAAACCAAATTTCAACAGTCTAGCTCGAAGCGTTTTTTGAGTTATCTTTGTCTCAGCTGGACATTTATTTTCCAAAATGTGTTTTTCGAACTCACGGAGATCTGAAACATGCAGATTCGTCAAAATCTCTGGTTCGAATTTTTTGACGATTACTATGCTTTCTACTATACATACTATATATACGTGGAAGTAATACGACCTTGAAAATGGACTCATTTTATTACAATAAATGAAAGTTTTATATTACAAAAATTAAAGTGAATTTTGCACTGACGTTTTTTTTTTTTTTTTTTTTTTCACAGAAAACCTACATTAGAATTACAGATTTGTTGGAAAAATGAAATTGATTAGAATTTTTATTAGATTTCATATTCCAAAGCATTGTAGAAAATTAGGCACAGAACATTAAAAAAATTACTGAAATTAAGAACAAAATTGAAAGGCAATTTAACGGATATTGTTCGAAACTTCTTTAGACAGCTTAATAGATCCTAGTTGAAAAAACTTTTAAAATTGGAATCTTAAGTCACATTCCGACGACCTGTAACCTTAAGGATTTGGTCATAAATGTGCCAACTGACCCATTGTTGAACCACCAACCACCTGTAGACATCGTTCCAGAGCTTCCCTCAAATTGTCGGTAAAATGAACCCCGGAAAAGCACGAGAGGGGAAACTGGAAAAAATGTGCCAGACTCAAGGCGAGCACAGGTCGTCGGAATGCGGCTTTACATAGCGTGCCTATTAAAGATTTTAGCGTTAAACAAGCATCATGATAAAGCACAGGACAACCTTCATGAATTTTACGAAATCGTCTGCACACTATCAATCACAGTAAAAGAACATTTTCATAGCTGAAGATCATTATGAAATTCATCATCTGAGGGGAACTTGGAATCTTACGTTCTTATAACCGGATGTAGAAATATTTATTAATATGTTTGAAAAATCATCTAGAGAATTAAAATGCTTGTTGTCTTGTCCTAAAATTAATGAAGTGTGCGTAGCAGTTTTCTTTACTTTTGAGCTGTTCATTTACGACTGTACGAAGTATTCTTAAAAATATTAAAATTGGTTAATAATTTGCACTTCAACTTAAGCTTAAAAAAATCTCAAAATAGCAGTATAATTACAAAATATCAGTATGCTATACACTTACCCGAAATTAATTTTAAATTCTATATTAATCTGCATTTATATTCGATATTCTTTATTTCTTTAATTAGGTATAATATTTGTATGCTGTAATTAATAACATATCTAACATGGATAGAGGATAAATTATGTTAATTTATCGATTTTAATTGTACCTATGTGTGTGTATGTGTGTATGAGTGAGTGAGTGAATGGCCGTTGCCACCTGGCCACTATACATTATAATCTGATTCTGAGTTTTAAGATTTGAAACAATCATTTTGACAAATCACAAATTTTAAATTCATCACTTTAAAAAGTTTAATTTTCCCTTTAAATTTGTGTGATGAAATTTCGTGAATATGTTCACATAAATTGTTACTCTTGACATCCTAATAATTGCTTTGATATAAACGGCTATATATACCCATACAGTTAATTTCTGAGCATTTTACAAAACTAATATCATTTGAGGGACATATATCATTAATTTAAATATGTCATTAATTCAACCTTTTGATTATGACCATGAAGTATCAGTAATTGGAATTACATAATTATCTATTGCTTGTCTACTGTTCGTTTCAATATCCCATGACTACTACTTTTCGACGATTTTATCTCTTTATGAAGTGAGTCGCGGAAGGGTGAGCACATTTCAAGAATTTTTCATTTTTTGACATTCATTGATTTCCGCCCTATTAGATACTTTTTTTCCCCACGTGCATATTATAATCGTGCCGTTTCCGACCATACTATTTTATTTTAATTCAAAATTGCTTATATGGCTAGTTATAATCTATCTCTCCTGTGAGTAGTTTACCTGCGAGGTCAGTCCCACTTAACAAATGTTTCTTTAATGGAGAAGACGATACAATAATTGGTCATCATAAGCATGCACTACATCAGTTAAAAATATTCTGTTAGATTTAAGTCTCTCACATAGGAAGACAATTTTTCTCTAGAGATATCGCAACAAATCATTTCTTGATATAACACTTCAAAATTACAATGGAATTACATTACTTAAGCGTACCAAATACTTTTTATGGTTTTCCGCTTTTTCAACACCAATAAATAAAGAATGCAAAATAGATTCCTCACTGATAATTTCATAATTCATTTTTTCTGCGCGTATTTTGATTATGTAGGATCTTTGAGACCCTACATCATAAAGACAACGAATTAATACAGTTTCACTGTTCCCTCGAATTTGAACTACTAATATTTGTAGATGAACTTAATGTAAGATAATTATTAACGGCATTGTATTTTTGTGGCAACAGTTATTTTATGTTGATGTGTTTGGCAACAGTGTAAAAAATTCTATCTTGAAAAATAAAATGGTGATTTCGTTATTCTAAGAATTTAGTCTTGTTTTATAAGTTAATAATTCAGAAGTGGGATAAGAAGTGGATAATTGTATAGTTTTAGAAAGATGTCTTTACTTGCGAGATTACGAAAAAAGGATTTAGAACTCGTTGCAGTGGAACTTGGAGAGGAAATCGGAGAAAATAATAAAGTCGTGGAATTGATAAGTTTGATCAAGAAAAGTAGGAATTATGATGAAGATATAATACATGGAATAATCGGTAACATAAATGCCGATCGAAAAGCAGAGGAAGCTGCTCTAAAACGTAAAGAAGAATTTGAACTTGCAGAAAGAAATGCTATGCGAGAACATGATTTGGCGATAAAGAAGCTGGAAATTGAAGCCAAATCGTTATCGCCAATTGTTCAAAACGCGCCCAATGTGGAAATAAGCCCGAAAATAGACTGGAAGACAGGTAAGAAATTTTGATTTGAAATATGACGACATTGGATTATATTTAGTACATTTTGAGAGAGTAATGAAGAGGGTAAATATGGAAACCTCTCTATGGATGGCGTGTTTGACTAGTGTTCTTCCTAGTGAAATAGTCGACATAATTATAAGAGAACCTGAAGAATTGGCTGAAAACTATTCTTATATGAAAGAACTGCTACTTAAGCGTTTCAAGCTAAGTGCTGAAAAATTTCGCCAATTGTTCTACTCGCATAAAATTAAACCTGGAGGTACGTGGCGAGAATACTACTATGAATTAGAAACTTATTTCAATGGGTGGATAAATGGGTTAAATGTAAAAACTTTTGAAAATTTAAAGTACTTAATAATATCAGATAGAATGAAGCAAGACGCACCTTTAACAGTGCAAGAATATTATATCAGTGAATGGTCACTGTTGAAGTCGCCAACGAGCTTGGCTGATAAAATTGACGAACACATTGAGCTATCTGGTCTATACATAAATAATAAGAATATTGGTGGTCAATATAATACCAAAATAAATAATCGTTCTGCTACTAATTATCGAATGATGGAGCCAATTACGTGTTATAATTGTTACGAAAAAGGTCATTTGGCACGTGATTGCGTAAAACCTAAAAGACCTAAGTTTTGTACATCATGTAGGACTGAAGGCCATGGAACTAGGGAATGTCCTAAATCACGTAGTAATCTCACAGTAAATTTATCCTCCTTATCATGCTCTAATAGAGATGTTACACTTAAAATCGTATCAATAAATGGAATGAATACAGATGCATTAATAGACACAGCGGCTGATATATCAATGATAAAATACTCATTTGCAAAGCAAATTAATGTGCTTGTTCAACCTAAAAACAATGTTATTTCTATAACAGGAATTGGAGGTGGCATAACACAATCACTTGGAATTTGTACAGTAAATGTGGCTATAGACAATTTAATTTTAAAGGATGTGAAGTTGCACGTTGTAAATGATGATACATTTCAAGGGCCATTCGTCATTGTCGGAAAGGATTTGATAGATTTTCCAAATTTAGTGATGATAAGACGGGAAGGAAAATCTAGAATGTTTCACATGGATGAATTTCGACGTCTAGCGAACATTGGAGTTGAAGAATCACCCCATGCAACTGCTATTCTGAGAGCATCAAAAACGATAACTGTTCAACCGAATATAATACAAATGTTGGAAGTTGTAGATAACAAATCAACGGATGACGAAGTGATGACTTTTGATAACGCTGATAATGAATCAAGTTCGTCTTTATTAATTCAAGATGGTAAAACACTAGTACCCATAGTTAACTGCAGCGATAATACTCTACGCTTAAAGAAGGATCGAGTTATTTTAAGAGGTGTTTGGTCGACTGAAAATGTTGATTCTATTAAATATCCCGATATCAACGGTGACAAAGAAAATCTAGTTGCTATTGCCAAAAGAGATCTCAAAGAAAAAGTTAAAATTGATGACATAAAGATTGGACCAGACACATCGGATGAGCAAAAGCAACGTGTCTGTGACCTATTGAATGAATTCAGAAAGAGCATCGCTCTAAGTCCTAATGAGTTGGGATGTGTCAACAATACAGTCATGAAAATAGTTGAAAAGGCTGGTAGTACTCCTGTCGCTCGTTCTCCATACCGTGCTTCCCACTACGAAAGGCAGATTCTAAGAGACATTATTTTAGAAATGAAAGATCAAGGTATTGTTCGAGATAGTTCATCTGAATATAGCAGTCCCGTTTTGCTTGTAAAGAAGAAAACTGGTGAATATCGAATGGTGATTGACTACAGACAATTAAACGCGCAGACTGTCAAGGACAAATTCCCTTTACCACATATAGATGATTTATTAGGCAGAATTACTGGTTCTAGTTTGTTTTGCATTCTTGATGCCTGCCAGGGTTTTAATCAAATACCTATGGATGATGAGTCAGCTCGCAAGGCCGCGTTTACAACACCAGACGGCCACTATGAACCCACTAGACTATTCTTTGGTCTTTCAAACGGGCCTGCAGTGTTTCAACGATGTATGTCATTAGCTTAAGGCAATTTATTATGTAATGGTGTGTCGTGTTTCATAGATGACATATTTTTTGGATCCTCTAACTTTGAAAATATGATCAATATGCTTAGAGCAGTGCTCGAAAAATTGTGCAATGCAGGGATAACGTTGAAACTATCAAAGTGTGCGTTTGCTAAAAAAGAGATTGAATATTTAGGATTTGTTGTCAGCAAGGATGGTATCAAACCTGGACCCAGAAAACTTGCTGCTGTTGCCGAATTCCCTGTTCCCCAAAAAAAGGATGAAGTTCAGAGATTTTTAGGATTGACTGGATTCTTCCGTCGCTTCATTGCTGGATATGCGTCAATTGCAGCTCCTTTAACCCGCTTATTAAAGAATGTCTGGACCAATGAACATCAAACTTCTTTTGAAAGATTACGTAATCTTCTTGTATCCAAACCAGTCTTGAAATTGTTTGATCCTCGGGATGAAACCGAACTGCACACCGATGCAAGCTCCGTGGGTTTGGCTGGAATGCTACTTCAGAGAGACAGAGATAATACCCTTCGCTTGGTCTATTGTGTAAGCAGACGTACTAATCCAGATGAAGAAAATTATCATTCGAGCCGATTGGAGCTACTGGCTGTTGTTTGGTCTCTCAGTCGCCTTAGATCCCTTCTTCTTGGTCTTCGATTTACTATTATTACAGATTGTTCTGCAATTATATATCTAAAAACTCAAAAAACGGCAAGGTGGATAGAACAGCTAAGTGAATTCAATTACGATGTTAAGCATAAATCCGGTGACCAGATGACCCATGTGGACGCCCTGAGTCGCGCACCAGTAGAAGACGAAGATCCTGAACAATCTAAAGAAGCCACTGAATGCAGCCCATTAGATATAATAGTGAAATGTCCGAACCAACTAGTCGAAATTGATACCAGTATTCCATTAAATATAAGTGAGAAACCGCGTGTCTATTATATAAGTACTGAAGAAGACAAAGTAGCTTTAATTCAGTCCCAGGAAGAAGAGTTAAACAATATCATTAAAATATTAAAATGCTCCAAGAAAAAAGCGGAAAAGAAAAATATTGTCAGTAAATATGAACTTATAAACGGAATACTGTACCGCTTACAAATTGACAACGGTGTCTGCAAAAAATTGTTTGTAATGCCACGATCTATGAGGAAATATTTAGTTGTACGCTTTCACGATTTTTCGGGTCATTTTGGAGTTGACAAGGTCAAATTACTTATAACACAGCATTTCTGGTTTCCTCGAATGTCAGAATATGTAAAACAGCATATAAATCAATGCGTTACATGTGCTTTTACGAAAGTACCCGCCGGAAAAGTTCAAGGTAAACTCAATCCAATTCCGCCAGGTAAACGACCCTTTGAAATAGTACACATGGACTTTTTAGGACCCTTTAACGCTAGTTCGAATCGCAATACTGAACTATTAGTAATAATTGATAATTTGACAAAATTTGTTCGTTTACGTGCATGTACTAGTTGCTATACTAAATGTGTATTGAAGTACTTTGAAGAATTCATAAATGACTTTGGAAGTCCTATCAGAGTCGTTACTGACCGAGGCTCATGTTTCACATCATCAGCATTTAAAGAATTCTGCATGAAGCATGGCGTAAAACATACTGTGAACTGCTCGCAAAGACCAGCTGCTAATGGACAAGTGGAGCGGATAAATCGTGTGCTTATACCTATGATTTCCTCAAATGTGCATGCAGATAACCATAGGGACTGGGACAAGATGTTGCCTGAAATCCAGAGATGCATTAATTGGTCGCCCAGCAAATCGACAGGCAAAGCGCCATTCCACCTATTATTTGGATACAAGCCTAGAAAACTTGATAATTTTCCAAGAGAATTGCTTCCAATGTCGGATGAATATGTTTCTCCTGGAGTACTGCAAGAAGAAGCACGAAACGATATACTGAAAGCACAAGAGAAAATGAAGTCCAATTTTGATAAGCATCACTGTGATGCACATACATATTCTGTTGGCGATGTTGTCGTTGTAAAACGGTTACCTGAAACCACTCCTGGGAGTCGCACAAAAACGCAAGTTCGATACAGAGGACCCCTTGTAGTTGTGAAGGTGTTTCCATCTGATGTATATCAAGTCACAGATTTTAGAACAAAAGCACAAGGACGTGTAAGACGGCATTATACAACTACAGCTCATGCATCGCAGATGAAACTATTTCACATTGTAAATGAAGATGAAATCGTTGACGTTGACTATGATGATGAAGAGGAAGATATGGTTAATGAACTCCCAAATGCTCCACGAGAAAATAGAATAAAAAAATTGCCAACATACCTTCAGGACTATGTACTTTGAATAATTTACAATGTGCCTCATTTTCGTAATTTTATGGACAGGGTCGTCCATTTTTTTTTCAGGATGGCCGAATGTAAGATAATTATTAACGGCATTGTATTTTTGTGGCAACAGTTATTTTATGTTGATGTGTTTGGCAACAGTGTAAAAAATTCTATCTTGAAAAATAAAATGGTGATTTCGTTATTCTAAGAATTTAGTCTTGTTTTATAAGTTAATATTAACGTAAGGATGTTTTATTAGTAAAGAGTTGTCTGTAACAATATTTTCTTCCGAACTTTTTTCATTATTTTTATTACACGTATATTCATCATTCGTATTATACATGATAGACAAATGTTTTCCATTACATTTATAATAATTAATTGTAATGAGCAATATGTCTGAGTTTAGAATCTATGCATCGTAAATTAATTCTGCGATTTAAAAGTATTTCTTTCTTTTTTTCGTATGTTAAACCCTTCTCAAACTTACTATCTTGAATCATATGCGATTTATCGCAAAAAGCGCATTCTTTATTTTTTTAATCAACCGAATATGAATTTCTTCTCCAATTATTAAATAAATCAAAACCAGATGGCCTATTTGTTTTTTTAACGAATATTATGATTCATCTGTTTTTTTATTATGTTTTTCTAAATCGAAAGAAGAACGTGCAGTAATCAATTTTTGTCCCGATTCGACTTCCTTTTTAAGAACGTTCAAGAGATGAGTCAGCCTATAACTCCCTGAACTTTCTGCTGCAATTTAATTCAGTTTGATTGCTTTCGTAAATTCTTAATAAATCGCTTGGTAAACAAAATTCTACAAGGGGATAAAGCAATATAGCTGAAAAGTTATCTTTTGCTACTCCTAATGAATTTAATGCTCTAAACTGCCCTTCTGAAATATCTTACATCAAAATACTTTTGACCTTGAGGATTCGTGTTATTTATGAACGGAAAGAAGTTTTCTGTTGTAATTTTTTCTTGTTGGCAGGAAAGATTTTACTGTCTTGTTGGCGAATACATCTGTGTTGTTTGCATCAAATGCTGAAATTTATTATCGTCTATATTATCATCTTCATGAACCTGTAGTGATCGTAGCGCCATCTTGCATTCATGTTATTCTAAAGCGCTACCTATCTATTTTCCCTAATACAATCTATGTTAATACTTCGCCCGGGGAATCCCCGTTCTATGTATACGTGCGCTAAGCGGTGATGTTACGATAGTTGTTAGTGAAATAAAGAGTTTATTTTTCTAATAGCGATGAAGTGCTTTAAACAACACTCTACATAACACCACCCCAATGGTGACCCGGACGTGATATCCCGTACAAGTAAACTTCAAAACTTTCAACGCCTGCAATTGCTGTTCTGAACTGTTTCCGTTTCAAGTTCTATTCTTGCTCAACCCATATCGCCTCATTGGTGACCTCGGACAATGAACCTTCAACTTTTGTACAGCTCTTGTGGCGCCATCTACCCGCATCTAAAGTCGTCAGACTCACTTGACGCAGCAACCCAAAGTCGCCAGACACACTTGGCGCATTAGCACCCACATACGCTTGGCGCTATTCAACTGGGTACCGGCCCATTAAGCCAACAGCTAATATTACATCACCACTCAACATCCATATCGTTCATCTCACCTCCGACTCACTGGAGGGAGAGTACTGAACGATCGTTTTGGCAGAATTGTTAAGTTACTGGACTGCTAACCGAAAGGTCCCAAGTTCTATCCTCACGCATCGCTTACTGCTTCATTGTATTGACAGTATCTAATGACTCGTTACCTTCTATACCTGCATCTATTCATAAAACTCAAGGTGAACATTACCGACAATTACCGACCAAACCAACTACTACTCGTAGTGGACGTCATGTCCATTTTCCAGCGAGATTAATTGCTGAGATATAAGTTGTCGTGTATATATATATTGTAACTGTAATTTTATGTATTTCATATATTATTGCATCTATTTACATCAATTTCTATTTACCATTTGAAACCATTATCCTATATTATACTTATTGTATTACGTGATGTTTTATTCTTATGCGCGTATATTTATCTTGTATTCTCACATTATCGTTCTCCTTGTTCACTAGGGGGATACTCATGTAGTGATCGTAACGTCATCTTGCATTCATGTTATTCTAAAGCGCAGCCTATCTACTTTCCCTAATACAATCTATGTTAATACTTCGCCCAGGGAATCCCCGTTCTATGTATACGTGCGCTAAGCGGTGATGTTACGATAGTTAGTGAAATAAAGAGTTTATTTTTCTAATAGCGATGAAGTGCTTTAAACAACACTCTACATAACACCACCACAAACCTTTTTAAACTGCCACCCCCACACCGTTGGAGCCATTCCTTAGTGATTCCATTAAATTATTTTAATTCCAACTCCTGAAGTTTAAATTTACGATGAATATTATCAACTGATTCATAATATCATTACAGATATCATGATCATTACAGTAACATCTTGTTTAGTTTTTTCTAACGTTTTTAATCTCCTCTAGTTTCGTTTTTGTTCCTAAATAATCTTACTTTCATCAGTAATAATTATTTCACAATCCAAATTAAAATTTTCTTGCGTGCATGTTGTATCGCTTTACAAAAAGCTAAAATCTTTGTATTTAAATTGTGTAATTCTATAAATTTTGTTTTAAGAATTATCTGTGTTTCCAAGATAACTTATCTACTTTCTGTTCCAGAATTTCATTATTCTTCGTAGGAGTTCTTGACTTTTTAATGCTTTCGACATCCATTTCTAATCATTCCTAAATACTAATTCTAAATACCTCGAATTCTAAATCTATTTATGTAAATTCTGTATAGTATGTAAATCCCAGCAGGAATACCAGATTTTGGGATTTTTAGGCTACAAATTCAAAATATCTAAATGTAAGTGAAAATTTACTCTTTCCGAGAAACTCTAAATCAAAAGAATTAAGTTATTTCAAATGAGTTAGTCATAAATCATTAATCCAATAACGGTTAAACATTCTCTATTTTATTATCTTTTTTATTTTCTGGACTTGGACACAAGCACATAATTTACATATTTCTTTCATGTATACGAATTCTAATATATGGCATACAACCATCTTTCGTTTCGTTCTTACACTTCACTATATGGAATTGACGTAATTTTTTTTTCTTCTTTTCCCGCAGTGGCCTGGGTGTAAGGTCTTGGTTTCGGAACCGGAGGGTTTAGGTTAGTGACTCGATTTCACCGAAGAACCGTTCTGTAAGCAGTTCTGGTGTAAGTTAAGTCCGTCGAGGCCAAACGTCCTTCCGCTGGTGTGGTGTGAAAGCTTGGAGGAGGGAGGTGCCAACTCATATGTCGTCCTCCTCATCTCACCTCATCTTCCCTCACGGTTCAAAATTACAAGGCCCGTTTTAAAATAGCCCTAGTGTTGCTTTAAAATGGGACAATAATAAAACTAATTCAAACTCTTAATTTTTAATAGTAGGTGAGCGAATTGACTACTTTGTATTAATCTGTTATGTATTGTATTGTTGTGTGTATTATATTGTGTACATCATTTTATTTCGAATACACCTAGTTACTATGCACTGTTATAAGGACAAGCACTAAAGATTGTGTTTTTATAAAGCATTAAAATAAGAGAAGGAGCTATTCTTTCCAATTGTGTTCTTAATATAATGATTTGTAAGCAGGTTATTTTAAATTTTTTATCTTTTGTAATCAGAAGCTTTTAACTACTACTCGTTTCAGGATTCTGAGACCACCACTTTTAGACTCCACTAAGGTTGAGACACAGAAAAATGAGCGCTTTTCCTGAATACTATGACTCTGATTTCTATTTTATTAAATGGTTTTACGTTCATTTTTTTTCTGCTTGTGTATTTGCCATGTCGTTTTGGACCATTATAATTGGTAATTGCATAGTGATTGCTTATAGATAACTTCAAAAGGTAATAATGTTTTTAAGAATGGCTTAAAGAATATTTTATATATCATCATCAAGCACTGTGACCAAGAAGCCGATAACAGGGAATCATTTATTCCTGTCACACTTCCTACGAAATGCGCCAGCTCAATTGCTGATGTTTCTGTTTGTGCCGTTAAATGATTCGTTGAGAAGCAAATGACATTAATTCAAATTTTGCTTCCTCTAAAAAAAAAGATAAAGGGATCTTTTTTTGAAAAAAAACCCATTGATTGATGAATTTGACTACAGCGTTATGTGGGAAACTGTGTATGATTCTCATGGCAGGGAAACAAGAGCCGCTGTGGCCTGGTGGTAAGGTCTCGTCTTTGGAACCAGGGGGCCTCAGATTCGAAACCCGATTCCACCGAAGAACCGTCGTGTAAACGGGTCTGGTGCACGTTAAATCCGTCGGGCCCAAACGTCCTCCCGCTGTTGTGGTGTGGAAATCCGGAGATGGGATGCCAGCTCATGTGTCGTCTTCGTCATTTGACCGCGGTTCAAAATTACGGGGGCCGTCCCCAAATAGTCCAAGTGTTGCTTTAAAACAGAACGTTAATATAAATAAACTAAACTAAGCCAAATAAAGAAAAGTCCTTTCTTTGCATAAATTACTTCCATTTTTTTAAAGAAACAATGAACTTCAAAAGAAGAAAGGAAGCTTTGAACAAATGTCTTTATAGCGTTAGATTTAAACGAAAAAAGATGCCAAAATGAAAAAAATAAAGTAATACCCGGACATTGCTTCGCGTTTTATTTGGCACTCAAATGCAACTGATTTTGCATTTCTTTATCGGTTATTACTTTCAGCCTTGTTGTCATGTGAGAATATATAAAAAATTTCAAAGGTTACCAAAAATATCAAATAAAAGTTAAAAATTGCATTTCAGTGCCATAATATTTTATTAATAGTCGCTACTTTTATAAGGGGATAGTGGACACTGAAATAAGCAAAAATCGGCAGAAACATAATATTTTATTTTTATCGTATCCTCACAAAAATATATTTTTATATTCAACTAAAATAGTTTCATAAGATATATTGTTCAATAAAATAAATATTTCAAAGGTCAAAATTAAAAAAGCTCATTTTAATTGCACTCCTCAAACTGATATTGTAATTAGATTTATATATCTTTGAAAAGTTTCAGGTGTCTTGATTTTTGAAGAAATTAAATAGAATTGATAATAAACATTAAAAGAAAATAACATATGCATTTTATATTTCGAGATTTTTTAGATAGTTAAAAGTCAACTTTAGTTTCGAAAAACATAAAATTCTTATGAGAATTCAGTAAGTATGTATAAAAATATTTCTGAAAACCTAACATTTAATTGGAATTATAAAATCATACGCAGTTTTATCCTAAATAAATTTATATTGGGTAATATAGAAAACAAATAATAGAAAAAAATTAAAAATTGAGTCGCCTGGAATATTTTGAAATTTTAAAAAGTTATACATCATCTTTTAATTTAAAAAAAAATTATATTTCGCTTCAAATGTTTTAAAAAGAAATTTGACTTATTTATATTTTAATACATATACCTAAAAAATTTCATAACTCTTCGTGAAAAATTCGCAAAAATGCCTAATAAACTGTCTCTCCCCTGGAAGTGAGTTTCTGTTCTTGTGGCAAGTTAATATTTTTAGTAATTAGCTCATAGAATTACACTTATTGAATATAAGAAGTCAATGAAGAATGGGAACTTTTTTTCCTAATAAATATTTTGTAGGATTATAATTATTTAATTTTACAAACATACTTACTTAATTCAAAATGAGCTCTACATTTTGTAAAGAGAAAAGGACCAATTTTGTTAATTTAGCATTTATTATTGTTTGTTTATGCATTCGAGATTTTTTACAAAAGATTCAAATTTTATAACATTAATCTGTCGTATTTGCAATTATTACAACACTGTTTATAATCATCATAAGTGGAATAAAAAAAATTGAATCATTAAAACATTATTAAATAATAGATTTAATAATAATTTTTGGATGCAAAAATATCTTACATTTATTCTATACATATGTGGAAACTAACAATTTAAAATAATTTTAATGATTCATGAAGTATTGATTAATAATTTAGATTACCATTATTTTTATCAGTATAAATTCATACATTTTTAATTTTTCACTTTTATATGAAGGACAGAAAAGCATCAACTAAAATTTAAAAATCATCAGTTACTATCTTCCAACAAAAAAATACAGGCCACGGTGGCCTGGTGGTAAGATCTCGACTTCGGAAAAGGAGGGTTTTAAGTTCGAGGCCCGATTCCATAGAAGAATCACCGTGTTAGCTGGTTTGGTGCACGTTAAATCTGTCAGGGCCAAACGTCCTTTCTCTAGTTTGGTGCGGAAGTTTGGAGAGGGAATGGGTGGCAGCTCAGGTGCCGTCTGCGTCATCTTCTCGTGGTTCAAAATTATGAAGGCAGCCCCAAAATAGCCGTAGTATTTCTTTAAAAAAAACGGGACGTTAATAATAAAACTAAAATCAACAAAATATTTCAATCTTCTTCTACTTGAATGTCAAAATTAATAACTTCTTGAAAAATAAAGTTTCATAAGAATTTCTTTTGATAAGCAAGAATATTTGATTACAAAATAGTACACAAGTTTTGGAATGAAATACATTGTTATTATTTTTTTTTTTTTGAAGATTTGATGCTTACAAAGAAGACAACAGATTATAAGTGACTTTTAAAATGTTCGTTGTTATTTTTCATTTGACCTGTCACATTAACATTCTGATTTGTCAAATATTTTTTTTTATCGAATTAAAGCGCTGTTCTTTTTTTGAAAAGAATTTTAAAATTTTTAGAACGAATGCGAAAATTGAGCCTATATCTATTCTAACTTTTAAATAGAATTATTATTTATTATAAATTGCATTTAAATATATTATTACAGTTTTTAATTTTTGTTCGGTTTTAATACAAAATAAAACCTAATATAAATTTTTGTTATTAAGATATACATTATAACATTTGATTATAAATGATAATAGATAATTATTATTTATAAGAATAGTTATTCTCATAATAATTCAGAATAATAATTATTAATAGTTCATAATAATAATTATTCTCCTATAGAATAATTATTTCCATAATTATGTATACAATAATTATTCCTGCAATTAAATGTATTATAATTATTCCTATAATCATAATTGTATCGATGTTCTTCAAGCTTTTTAATCCGGGGGAAAAAAAAAAAAAAAAAAAAAAAAACCTTAAACAATGCAAATTTAAAACAAAATGCATCGTTACAGTAAAAGTTCCTTTTTACAGAAGTAATTTATCATGAGCTAGAAACAGCAGCAACGGTGATAAAGTGATCTCTGTAAAGATGTAAATATATGCATTTTCCCCTTCTTTGTGTAATGCCAGCAAGATAAATACAAATGATTGGGGGAAGCACATGGTCTGTAGAGATTGAGAGCGCAGATGGGCCTTCTTTTGTCAGAAACTTCATCTGGATATCAAAAAGGAGAAATTTGCCGTTTGCTTCTATTTTACAAATTGTTAAGGATGTTTTCTGCCTATCTGAGCTTGAATTGTCGAATTTGGGAACCTTTAAGGTTTTTCTTATCTCCGCGTTCCGCTGAAACCTGAACAATAATTCAAGTTCAATTCTTTTTTGGCTATGAAAGCCCAGATGGGGCATGCAGAATGAATGGGATGCAGACCTATTCGTCGTCGAGAGAAAGTCTAAGATTTCTACATGCGAGTGAACATTGGACATCGAAAACCTTATTGTATATTTTCCTGAAAGTTTGAACATGGGATTTGAAATTTATCATTTATGATACCAAGCCCATTTTTACTTACTAGTATGACGAATTATGCAAAGAGAAATTATTGTAATCGCCAAAAATTGAGATTTTGAAAATTCTCAACATTTCAGACTTCTCCGAGTCCATAAAGTGTAGTTTGGGAATTATGTCTGTCTATACGCCTGTGAAACAAAAGCTCAAAAACAACTTGAAATAAATTTTTAAAAAAATTGAAATTTGGTTGTGTGTTTTTACAACAAATTTGTCAATTTTTATAAGCTCTATTGACATGAAGACTGTCTGGCAATTCGAGTACAAGTGAGCACGATAGACAGTAAATAGCTATACAAATAAAATCGGTATACTATTTTGCATCTAAAATTAGATACTTATCTAATTTTGAATTAAATCCGTCAAAGAGTTGATCATTTGTTGGTCTGTACTTTTGCATACAAGTAAGTATGATAATGTAAAGACAACGATTTAGATCTGTAGTGAAACCATATAAGCCAGTTAGCAACTACGCTACACGAGCAATTGCTTTTGTATCATGGTCATGTTGCTGGACTGCGAATCACAAGGTCCCAGGTTCTATCCACGCTCATCTCAATCCATTACAGATCAATGAAATTTGATATGTAATCGTGATATTAAAACTGATTTCGGTTGGAAAAAAGGCTTTCACAGTACATATAGGGTTTTCTTCACCGTACTATGAAGCACAAAACTCATATGCGAGTGTCTGGAAATAAAATCTGAGTACTTGTGGCGTTGAAAGTATTGTCCATTATCCACTATTTTTATGTGGGGGGGGATAATATCTATATTAGTGAGCATACTGGAAAGTTGCGGAAAGACCATTCCTACTAGTTAAATTGGATAAGCTTCATTTTTTTAAAATTAAATTCAAGAAAAAAAATGATATATTTATTAAGTATATATATTTTTTAAAATTTTGTTTCTATTTAGTATAAAATTCGAATGCTTGAACACTGTTGTGTCCATCCAAATTAAAAGTTCAAAAGAATTCTTATTACTTCATTCTTTTATATTATTTAAAACAAAAACAAAAAAAAAGTGTTTAGAGTAAAAAAATAAAAATAGAGGGAACAAAATACTGTATTTTTTTTACCTGTTGAATCATATACATATATATCCAAGACAAACAAACCTGATCTATCCACAGCGAATATATGTAAATATAAATATGTGTATGTATATGCGTATGTGTATATGTATGTATGTGTGTTACAATTTGTAATTAATTTATTCTCTAAAAAATATTTCCTTTATCTTAACTTCTGCGTTGATCGTAATTTATTCACTGAATCTGTTGATTCACAAAATGCTGCGCTGGTAAATTCGCCTCTAAAACTTATAAGTTCAAAATATTTTCTTAGGCTTTCTTTCCTATTTTCTAACTACATATCCATATACTACAGTGTACATCACAGCTTGGACAAAGGATCTTGACGGTGTATAAAAACTGGACTGTTTTTTTGAAATGATAATAAATAAAAATCGCAAAGGAGCTTCACGACCTTTGCTTCAAATCAAATGTTCATAAAATTCCTTCTACATACATATATATATATTGTGTCCATAAAACGTATATTCACTGTGCAACTGAGGGGAAATAAGAACTATAGATGCGTTAAATAACATACACGAATTGCCTTCAAATTATTAAACTAGATTAGAAAACAAGCATGAAAATAAAGTTAAAAGCCCAGATAAGTTCCATTTCTGTTACTGTTTTTGCCATTCATATAATTTTTCCGGGTGAGGCCACAAAATATTTCAGCACTTGTGGCCTCACATTGTCAAAATCAACCCCTATTCGTAGAAGCAACTGTTTTGGTAGAGCTTTTCAAAGATGACAGTGGATGTCCTTATTCCTCGCATTCTCATCATTCCAACAGATATGCCATTTCAAGATATTGCGGTTCCCAGTTCTATTGGTGTTTATGCCTTCGTCCTGGCATAGGAGTAGCGAGGGGGTTGCGCAAGCGAATGTGACGCATGACTTTAAACAAAAGACGCTCTCTTGGCTTAAAATCGTTGACTTCATTAGCGGGCTTGTCTATGACAAGTGCCATGAGAAATAACAACAACAACAACTGGTGTTCGCTAATTATTCACTAGCAACAAAGCCCAGGACCAATCCTTAGAATTGTGCGATTCAGATCTAGACATAGCTTACTTCTCACATAAACAATGTTTCATATTCTAGAGTCTGGTAGTTTCTATATCAGCACAGACAATGAAAAAAAAATATTGCATACCCGCAAGCATTGTAAATTTAAACATGTTAGAAAGACGAGTTTTCTTTTTTCTTCCTTTTCCATTTAATCGGATTATGTCATAGCAACACGTAGCCAAATGTAACTAGTAATAAAGTGTATTTCAATTAAGTAATTATTATAACTTATAATTTTTAAAAATTATATATGCAATTAATTTACTAATTACTTGGAGCTCCAAAGTACAAGAAAGTTAAAAAGTAAACGATATATATTTTATTTTATGCTATGCATATTATTTAGCTTGCTCTATTCTATTTCTTTAATATTCTTTTTCAACGATATCATTACTAAATGAAATTATATACTAAAGCGGAAGCACAAAATCGCAAATTAAGCGAAAAAAATTAAGAACTATTTGACAAAGCCTATGCACAAGAGACGCTACGCGTAAACAAGCATTGACTTAAGGCCAACTACGGCCGCGCAATGGAAAACCAAGCTTACCTCTAGCAGATCACGTGACCACAGTAGGACAATAGAAATCATTGCCCCAATCAGAACTAGTGACTTAATCACAACACTTATCCTTATTGGATGGGCGAATCCATCGCAAACCATACATTTCGGCGGTTTGAAGGAGAGGAGAGGGATAAGTGCCATTTACATTTAGCGTTGTGATTGTTTTTATTGAAACGGTGTGGCCAAAATTAGCTCACTTCACTACTGACCCGACCCAATCGCCAATTCTATATGATGTCGTTTTTAAACGGGAGACCCAGGATATAAAGCGAGGACAACTTGGGTAATAATTTGTTTTATATCTACTTCTATTGCTGTTTTTACAGGGTTCTGATATTAAGGAATCTTGAACTACATTTAAGAATAATTTATGGCATAACGAATGCTTCTGTTGATACATTATCTTCAAAACTAGTGATATACTAATTCGTGTAAGCATAAAATTTTATAGTAATGTATTAACTTATATACCTGTGCAATAAAATTATGAATAATATGAAAACATATTTTTCATTAACATTTAATAGCCATTGTTACTGCAGAAAGAAGAGATGTTCCTCTTGAAATATGTTTATATCATTGTATGAATCTTTATCTTTGCATCTTTATGTCTGAGAGAAAGAACTTATAAATCTAATGATTATATTTGCCTTCACACACTCGGAAATTTTTTAAAATTTAAACATTTCTATTTGTTTTAATTTGTCTTAGTATGTTACCATTAACTGATAAAAACAAAATAAATAAAGTATTGTGACATTGTTGATTTTAAGTTATTATGCAAGAACATTTTAATTCTGTAATATAAATTTTGATTATTGTAAGATTGATTTGACCATTTGTCATACAAAATGCATGAAGCATCCAATATATTATATATAAAGAATGGTTTTTCTACTATAATCATTCTGTAGAAGTATTTTCAGTAACACGATTAAAGTAAAAAGTAGATGTTATTGATTCAGAATTAAAACTATATTTTGTATTTAGAATGTTTTCTGATAATTTGCATTTTCTGCAATCCCAATTTAAAAATACTTATATCTAGGCAATTTTGTCCGACATTAATATACCATTTGCAAAAACCATATCATGTTTTCATATCATAAAAGCACACATATTTAAGATATTACCAGGAAATTTATATGTTTTGCATTAATTTTCTTTTAAACATTTGCAGTTACATAAATTTTAAAAATGTTCATGCAATTGAAACTTTTTTGTAAAAAGAAGAAAAATCTATGAAAATATTGTAATAATGCATACATAGTTTCGGTACTTTTCCATTAGCCGGGCTCAAGCGAAAAATCGCCAAATTAGAATACCGCCACATACGCATTTCGTTCACAATCTGTTAGCCGGACGCAAGCGAAAATGCGCCAAATAATGTAGAATGCCGCAACATTCGCTTTTGGTTCACAATCTGTTAGCCGGGCGTAAGAGAAAAATCGCCAAATAATGTAGAATTCCACCAAATTTCTTACAGCAAATTCGAATTTGGTTCACAATTGGCAACATTTGCGTCCGACTAACGGAAAAGTACCATAATTTCTTAGGGGATATTGAAGAATAAACCAACTGTTCAAAAGCAGTTGGAATTTTAATCTTAATCAATTTTTTATTGCTAACTTAAAAATGTTATTGAAAAATTCAGTAAAAAAAAGTTTTAACATTAAAAAAAATTATTATTATGTAAAAATGTGGATTTTCTATTTGTCCATCATAATTTAATGTGTAGACCTCTTTTAATGAAAAAATTATTTTAAAGTATTTTATTTTGAATTGCAATCTTTTCCGGATAATAATAGGAATAATTCGCAGTTTTTATGCCTCTTAAGTTCATACATAATCCAAATTCACCATATTGCTAAATATAAACATCTCCACCATCTGTCTTTCCTCTCACCCCTATCTTCACTTAATACATAAATAAGAAGCATATGCAATAGTATGTAGAGTTTTCAAATCAGAGGCAACAGTACCTTGGTTTTCTTAACGATTGATAACTGTAATGAAAACAAACATATCATTTGCTTAACTACTTTAGAAATATCAACTGTTATGTAAATATTTAAAACAAGTTTTAATCAAATTATTTTTGTTTACTTTATTTTCTTAACTTTTTCCGACTTGCTACAACTTTGTGTCTAGAATGTTGATTCCAACCTTATTATGCATTTTTTTAAAATTTTGTTTTTGTCTTGCAATGCATACAACACTATCAAATATATATATATTTTTTTTTTCATAGAAAGGAAAATATTTTTGCATAAAAAGTTTTTTCCCCCTTTAAAGTCAAACAACTCAAATGAAGTTTATAAAATGATTAAATATATGTTTTTGTAAAATGCTTTATTTTTTAAAAGGTTGCAACACTATTTCTGTTAATAATTAGGAAACACCATGCCAATGGTGTAACTGAATTGCTGTCTATTCTTTAAAAAAATTACCATGAAAAATTAAGATTTGTTTGTAAATTAAGTTGATTGCAATTAAAATTTTATACAATATTATTGTTATTGCAGTTAATAAAATATCTATTAACTAACATTGAGCTGTCATTAAATTCTCAATTCTTGAAAACAGAAGATCTACAGATTTAGTATATATAGAATATAACACTAAAGTTTTATAGTAGTGTGTGTGTGTGTGAGAGAGAGAGAGATTTATTCAAATAATACACAGAGTTATCAGTAGCATTTATGTAAATATCTTTGTTTGCATTTCACTAATTTTAAAAAGAATTATAAGCTCATTTGTTGCCTCACTTACATAAAACAAAATTATAAGTATTACTGTATTTAACTGAAACTCAAAATAAGTGTACATAAACCCGAAAATAGAAATTCTTTCACTCAATAAAATCAACATTTGTGAGATCGCATTTATATTAAACTTAATTTTTTTAGATAATTATTGATACATTAATGCTTACTTGCCTTTAAACAATTTATTAATTTTTTTAAATTATCATGCAAGAATTTTTATCGCAACATAGTTAAAAATTGAATAAATATTCTTTGAATCATTCCTGTTGTTGGTGCTTTAATTCTCATATTTGGATAATTGACAAAATTTAAAACTGTTGTTGTATGATCATCTTTAATTAGAATTAAACAGGATGCAAGGTTAAAATTAGGATGACTTAATATACAAGTTGAAAATACAAGCACACCGTCTGCAGTCTTAATATATATTATTGCCGCCGTGGAAGAACAAACTTTTTGTATAATATTTACAAATGTTACACATGTATTGTTTAATGTATTAAATCTGTAAATAATCATTCGTTGATGTAGAAGAATTTATTATATTATTTAAATTAACATATTAAATATAGATGATACTCAACACAGATTTCGGTGAATAAATTTGAAATAAAATAAAAAAAAAAAGTAAACATTCAATTAAAATTAGTTTGGTTTTGTATGATTATGGAATAAATTATTCAATCCATGCTAAATCTATTAAACTACTATGATATAAATGCTATTGCATCTTTTGTATTTTTATCAGTAAGCAGCATTTAAGTTAGATTTAAAAATAAATTAAAAAGTATGATCTTAATGCTTTTCCTCAGTAGTTGATAAACTTTGTGATTTCAAGTTTTTTTTTTTTTTTTCAGAAAGCACATAAAAAAAATTTAGTTTTTTAGATTGATGTTAATATTGCTTTCTCATTTTTAAAAAATAAAAACAATCTTTATCCTTAAGTTAATCTTTATCTTTAAGTTAATTTTTATCCTTAAGTTAATCTTTATCCTATATATTTTCTACTCCTAAATTTGTTACTTAAATTCAATAAGTCATTTAATTTATTTCATTATGCACATTACATATACGAAATCCTTTTAGTTTATCACTATAAATTATTTAAAAATTATAGGTTTGCAATTTACAAGACTTTAACATGTACTTACTTAAAACTACTTAGCACAAATGGAATATAACGGCTAAATAAAAATCAACATGCTTGAAATGGATAATGATTTGTTTTATTATCATATAACATATGTTGTAATTTAAATATCAACATCGTATTACTTCTTCATTCACAATGTAAATTATACATTTCTAAAAATTTTACATAAGATGTTTATGAAAGGCATCAAAAGAAACAGCAAAATAATGATGTTTACAAAAACTTAAAAGAGTTATTTAAAAATAGATATTAATAGAGAGAAATTTAAAATTAAAGTTAATCAATTTTTAAATTTTTTCACTCATTATATAACACTGTTTATATAACAATATATAACACTGTTTCTAATAAAAATAAACAGTATCCATATTCACGTACAAAATCAATGATAATGTTTTCCTCCTGCTTAATGGAAAATGATTCAATTGAACAGGAGGAAGTGTTGAGCTACTGCTCAGCATTTAAAAGACGACCAGGTAAGTGCCCCTTTGTCTCGAATGTTTCTACCTGTTAAAAGTACAGCTTGTGATGGATTCGTCCATTTTATAGATATAATTATTGCAATGGAGACTCTATTCCAATGCTTGAGATAACAATTCGATGGCTCAATCCCTTGAAAGCACTATTGTTTTTAGAAACTTGTAATTAACTGACATTATTTAGTCAGAAAGAAGATTAATCGTACACCGAAAGAGTGGACTGTAGAAAGTATTTGTCTCGACTAGACGAGTACTTGTTATTGTATAGTTTTTGCTGGATGGAGTTGACTTAGTATAAACCTACCTTTACTTCTGAAATTAAGTCATAATGGTTAATACATCGAAATTTTGAAAATTTATTAAAACTGTATATTAGACAGGTATCCTTTCAGTATTATTATCTTCGTACTTCGATAATCAATAACGAAAGAATCCTGGATGAAATATTCTTGTTAACAATGAAAACTGTTGAGTTTTATTGCAATGAAAGTTTTATTGGGAAATTTAATTAAAAATTGTTTTAAAATTATGTATAAAATTGAACAACATTATAATGTAATTAAAAATATACTTTTTGAAATGTTAAGATAGTGTAACAATCGTTTTTTAATTCAATATTTTGGAAAGTTATGGTTGTAAATGTCAAAATTCCATTAAATTTAAAATTCAAGTTGTGTTAAGAATTTTTTTTAAAAAAAAGTCAAAAATACATATTCCCAAATTCCAATGTAAATCTGTGCTAAATAGTTAATATATTTTAATTGATAGATAGATATATTAATAGATATTGTATAAAGTGAAATTTTTACATTTTTATGTTATGTTTAATTAGGCATAAAATAACAAATTTTTTTTTCAAATTCAGTATAGTTTAATTTCTAAATGAAATTTATATTCAGAAATGCACATGAGCTTTGAATGCAAGTTTAGAAAAATGATCTTTTTAATAACCACATTGTTCATATTAATGAATTTTGAACTAAAACATTTAAAGGAAATTACTTATTAGAAAATCTTTTGCTGTTTATAATTTTTTCATAATTTTCTTTACTTCGAATGCAATTTGCTTTTATATTTCAACCTTAAAAATATTTTTGAAACTTTCCCCTCTTTCATCAAGTATGGTCTTTAAGGTTACTATAATTTATTGCATGCATAGCATTATTTTTATGTAAGATTTATATATTAATTCTTACATTTTAAAAGAAGAACCATTTGTAAACTATGTTTTTTTTGTCATGCTCTATAATACAGCTTTAACCTAAGATTGCTGTCATATTTTTTTAATTGATTGAAAAAGATTATTTCATGAAACAAAATTTTGTATTGCATTAGAAATCCATAAGATCCTTTTTTTTTTTTTTTTTTCTTTTCAGATTTTTTCAAAATTTTGCAGAGGACTTGCTTGAAAATAATTTCCATTTTGTCTAGGAATTTACTTTAAAAAGAAAAATGGAATTACCTGTTAATGATTCGAAGATTGTTGTTCCTTTTGTGCCATCACTTTTGCACTTCTCATTGGTAAAAGTAGCTTTTCCATTGTTCAGAAGCTTTGATAATGCAACTTGGTGTATCATCATGGAAGAAATGAAGCGCTCAAGTCCTGCAGAATTTAATGAAGCTAGGTCTGAAAATCCTAAGGTAAACGAAGCAAAGGAAAAGTTACTTCGCATTCCTGCACATTTAAGACTCGGAATATTAGAAACAATTATGGGTTTGCATTCGGCTGTCGTAAATTGGCGTATGAGCTATCCACTTTTACAGACTGGAGAAAATTTTCGTGAACTTCTTTACTTTAAAACTGATGGAACAGTTGATAGAATTAAAACAGTTCAGCAATTGGTTCTGAATGAAGATATAAATATCGAACGGAGGTTTGATTTGGCGTGCTCCTATTTCTTGGGCAATACTATACACACTTTGTGGGCAGAAATGAAGAGATCTGGTAAGGCAGCCAAATCTTTGACAGCTTATAATCCCATTTCACGTTTTTGGGTTAGAAGGATGCGTCGTAAATATCGAGTTCCGTGGATATATGCCGTTCAATTACACCTTGACCTTCCTGATCAATTTGTAAGAATTCCTACTCCAAGATTCAGTGCTTTCTTTCCTTTCTTGCGGCCAAAAGTCAGGGAGAGGTTTCTTATCTCTTTAATGAAGACCACACCAGATGATTTCCTGTTATGTCTGTATGGAGCAACTAAAGAAGAAGAATTGCAAATATTGAAAATGGATACTCAAAAACTCCTTCTTCTCTATTTGGATTGGCCGCTGCAAAGTTTCTTCCTTGAAATGGCAGAAAAATTGTGGAATTTTATTGATTTTTCTCTTTTTAAAGCAGTACTAGAGATTATTTACTTGTACAGTCTGAGGAGGAAGGATTTTGATTATGACAAACTTTATATAGACTTTTGGGAAAGAAGCCCTAATAACTTGAAGGAAGAGGCAAAGGCATGCCCAATTTTCTGCAGCAAACTTAAATTGTGTTGCGATTCAATTAGGATGAAGCGAAAAGGTGATTTTGATAAAGTGACAGGTTCAAAAAGGAAAAGATGTGAATTACCTCCTGATCTCGAGCATGCAATAAATGTGTCAGCAGATTGCTTTTTTGCTAACATGTTTCTTTATCTCTTTGATTTAGATGAGCCAGAGATATAAGATTATCACCTTCTAAAAAAATGCTATACAAATTTTTGTATTGCATATGAAAAAATAACTTCATCTTCCAAAACATTAAAATGTCCTCTACACCATTACAACTTGAAACTACATTTTTTTGTCTAAGTCTTCAAAGATCTGAATTTTTGGATTGACTATCTTTTCCTACAATATCAAAAATGTTTTGCCTCATATTCAACATTTCATTTTTTATTCTATCTTGCTAAAAAGTGTGATAATAGTTTAAAAGTACTATTTGGTTCAAAAATATTATCTTAAGTGAGTAGAATTTCATTATGTTTTAAATTTCATGATAGTAGGTTGTAACATTATTACTTTGTAGACATGACCACATATGATACTAACGTTACTGATTTCTGTCAGCATTGGAGTTTGTGTTAAGTATTTGTCTGTCTATTTCATTGTAACAATTCCTTCATTTTGTGAAAAATAAAAAGCAGATTAAGAAAAATAAATATCTAAAAGTTATATTTGAAATATCTTTTGGCTTGTCTAAGGCAGTGTTTTTGGTACTTGGTTTTTAAAAAATGAAAGATATTAATTTTACATTTCAATATATAATAATATATTTTAATTCTTGAAATTTATAAAATTTCACTTTCACATCAATTTAGTAATTTACTATCACATTCACTATTTATTTTATGGCTAAAATTAATTATTTATATCACAAAGAATTTTGAATGATTTTCAATATAAATTATGCTACATAATTCTTATCATCTCTGCGAAGAAATGCTCGGCGTCTTATTACAGATAAAATATTTCCTTTATGCATTTTAATAAAAATTGTATGGATGAAGTTGGATTCAATTTAATTCAATAAAACATAATTCTATATGTGGGAGTTTTATTCTAAAATAATATTTCTTCATTTTTTTATTATTATTGTTTTTGATATAATTATGTTTATGTTTTTAAATAATTTTTTATATTGTAATTTTTAAAATTTTGGAGGGATGTATAAATCTTTTTTAAAAAAAAATTTCAAATGGGATATATGATTATAAGCTCAATTGATTACTGATTTTATGTAAACATAATATTTTTTTTAAATGGAATTTTAAAATATTAGAAATATATTTATTAGTACCAAGAGATTCTTTTTACTGTGTCAGAGGAGAGCAGTTTCACTCTTATAAGTATTTGAAGCAACTCATTTAACGGGATTGTGGTGACCTGAGATAAGGTCCCAGTTTTCTGATCCTAAAGTTTCAGGTTTGAAATCCTGTTCTAAAGAATTACCTGAAAAGAGGTGTGATGTATGTAAATCCATTGGATGCAGATGTTTTGCTAATGTGGCATGAAAATTTGGAGAATGAATCCTGACTCGGATAACTACCTTGTCATATAGCCCTTCTGTTGTGCTCAAGTTCATTTTTACCCATATGCTACTTAATTTTGTAAATAAATTAAAAATAACATGCATATTATTCTGTGTTTTCATGAATGTGGTCAGTTTGTTATTCTGTGAAATATACTTGTCTTTTGTTGTGATTGCTATAAAAGCCTATTTGTTTCAAAAAATAAAAAGTTTACATACATTTTGTTTAGGTCTTTTTTAGACCCTTATGTTAAAATGCAAGGATTTAAAAAGAAAAAGTACAATTTTCTCATTTGTAATATGATAAATAAATTTATTTATTATTAATATATACTCTCGTGACTGGGAACTCTACTTTCATTTTGCAATCAGTTTATTTTTGCACAACACAAGACAGAATTTTATGAGGCTATTTACATAATGATGATAGAAACTGATCAGAATATTTACACATGAAGTAGACTGAAATTGATCAAATGATCCATACATCAAAGAGATAAAATAAGGTAACATAAAAATTTTCCTTAAAGCAAACACAACATATTCTACTTAAATCAATATTCTACTTAAACTGGATTGCCAGATTCCAAGCTGGAATAAGATGCAACACAAACTCTTAGAAAATAAACAGGAAACATAAAACTTATTAGGAGTTGCAACATATACTATAAATATATGTATATTTATGCAAAGATTTTCATGTATCAAGTATTTTGAGATTCGATGTTTGAGAAGCACATTTTAATAGGAGACTTAAGAATAAATTTGCAGAAAGAATAAAAGTTTGGGATATATTGTCAAAATTTTTAATCTTGAAAGGCTACGATGCAAGCCACGTGACAAAGATGAATTTCTTAGTGTTGTTCATGATTTCTATACGACTTCAAGTGATATAACATGTGACAACTTCTCTTCTTCATATACACTGAGATAGAAGTTACTGAAAAGGAATGTAACAATTTTTGGAATAATTAGAAGAAGCATACCCTCCATTTCCTTTGAATTGCTTCAAACTAAAAGTAATAAAGTTTATTCATCTTTATTTGTATTCACGAATGATTCTATGCTTCTCCCATACATACCCAAAAGAAATGAATGCATATCAAAAGCACATTTTGAAAAAAAAAAAATAGTTGATACTTTACAATCCAAAAAACCTCGAGCAATATTGATAAATATTCTACAAAAGATATTTTACACATCTATACTTATATAAAGCTCAATTTGTGTGTCTTGGCTCTCTACAGGCCAGACCGTTCGACCTACCGCTACCAAATTTGGTACATGTATACCTTGGAGGGCGAAAATGTGCACCTGGGGTCCTTTTTTTTTTTTTTTTTGAATTTTAATTATTAATTAAAAACTAACTTTTCCGCCAAAAAAATCTTTTCATTTCCCCACCACCAAATGAGTAAGGCTTCAGTTTTTTTTTTTTTTCCTTCCACGCTAAAAAGGATAGGCTTAAGAAATTTTCGGCAGATTATTTCAAAGGATTCTGTTTATTTTCTTAATGTTTGATGCATTTAAAATTAAACATTATTAATTAATCGATCTTTCAGATTCATTCTGAAGTACTTTCGAATTAAAATAAAATAGAATAAAGGAAATTAAAAATTTTTAATCTGCGTAGCGTTTCCCCAACTGGCGTAGAAAATTCACGCATTTGCAGTACCATAATTGGCGTTGAAAATTCATACATGCGCATTGTGTTCTGATTGTTGACAACTATTTTCAACGGATACGGACTTGGTTTTGAAGGCTTAATATGTTTCCGACAGATTATTTCAAACGATTCTGCTTATTTTGTTAGTATTTGATGCATTTAAAACTAAACATTGTTAATTAATCGATCTGTTCATGATGAATCTGAGAAAATTTTGTTGAAAACTTCTTGAGATATTATATAAATTAAGGAAAATATTCTTTAGTGCCCATAAGGTTTAAATACTCAGCGACTCTGTTTTCAGTACTCATATTTTTAAAAAATGCTTCGTTTCAGTAAAAAAAAAATATTATTATATTTATTGCAGTTTAATCATTTCGACTTCAATTTAAAGCATAAATTCTACTGGAGCTAACAGAAAATTGGATACATATTACGTTATGGCTGAAGGCCTTTATAATGAGTGAATTATATGACTATTAAAATTTGAAGTTTTAAAATATTTTAATGAAGAAGCAATTAAAATGGGAGTTTCATAAAATATTTAATTATTAAAATTTTAACGTGCATTAAGATTGGCGAACCGGCTGGTCGCCAAAGGCGGCTAGTCTTAAATAAAATGATTCCATGTTGTAGAATAAGAACTAACAGGTTTTTTCAAATATTCTTGGCATTTCAGCAGTGAATGTATACATACTAATTCTGACAACAAATTCCTAATTGAAAACCGAATTCACAGAGAGAGTTGCGAAGTTTTATTGAAGTTCTAGATATGACATTAATACAAAACCATATTTGTAAAAAATATGTGCTCCTACGTTGAGAAATTGCAACAAAATTAATGCACAAGGTTAGTTGAAATTCTAACGCTCAATTCTAATCTTGGTGAGCATAAGCAGAGAAAGAAGTCATTTGTATCTCTGTATGTCAGACAATAAATTTCAAAATGCTTGTATGAAGTATGGTAAATTCGTATGTAAATCGCACTTAAATCAAATATGTACAAATTGCATTTCTATAGTTGATTATTGAGGAACATTTTACTATACTGGAAATAGTTATGAACAGGTAAGTTTGTCCATACGATAATAGAAAAGAATATAATTTTTAATGTATTTTAATTACTGTTTTTTTTAACGATGAAGATATTTGATAAATGAAACAAGATTTATCTAATATAATTTTAATCTGGAGATTTCTTTTATTAAAATGGGAAGCATCTGATATATTTAGTTTTTCTGCTTTCTTGAATTAAATGTAGATAAGTGTAAAATGCTATGTTTTGTGTCGAATACTTTCTTAAAAATAAAAAGAAAGGGTTCCTTTAATTTTGTTCGAAAATGAAAATAATATTAGTAATTAAAAAAAAGAAACATTGGGTCCATTTGGACCTGAACACATTGTGTGTATATTTGAAATGAACTCAGCAGTAGGAGTTATTATGTTTGAAAATTACTAAGCCCGTTCGGAAACAGCCCTTGCATTGCCTTAAAATGGAATATAAACAAAACAAAATTCATTTAACTTCATATTCCCTCATAGGTAGTGGTACTATCCTGTTGTGCTTTTAGAAATGCTTACTCTGAAATAGACACAAACCAAATAATCCTCATTGTATTGACAGTACAACTAAGTACATATTGCATAGCCGGACTACCTAACAAAAAAGTACCTACATTTGTTTTTTAAATAAATATTGTTTAATTGAAAAAGTAGATAATTTTATTTAATTCATCGCTAATTTTGCATAATTATCTTTAAAAACAAAGTTTTTTTTTTTTTTTGGAGTATTGAATGCCAATTGAATAAAAGTTATAATTGCTCCTTTATACCCTTAAATTAGATATATTACAATTTTTTTGTTTCTAATAACATGTAAGTATTTTACTTTATTTGCCTGATGATAATCAGCTAAATACCTTGGTCTACATTTTGAGTTTATATATTTCGATTTAAAATTTTGTCACTTTCATGAAAAATTCTATTCTGATATTAATAAAATTCTATAAATGCATGTATTCACTTCATTTTATTAACAAACTCGCCTTCGCCTTTTCCAAGCATTAATTCTGGCAACCAGCACCTTTCTTGGAATTAATGCTTGCATAAAAGTTCATTGAAACATTTTAAATAACTTGCGACATTTTACATATCTAAGTAGCTTATTCAGGCAAAATATTTAAGCTTCAAATTTTGATAGTCATTATAACTCGTAATAACCTTATGCTGTTTCATCATTGTATTATGTTTCTCTAATTTTCTCCCCAATTCCTTTAAAATTTGAACTTTAAATTGATGCAGTAGTGATAACTTCAATGAATACAAAACCGTTTTTGCTGAAACAAAGCATGTTTCTTAAAAATAAATGCAGAAAACAGGATTGTTGAGCATTGATGTCTCATGTACTAAGGGTATAATTTTTATAGTTTATAAAGTACCTCAAACAATTATTGAACAAAAATTTCTCTGATTCATCACGAAATTCGATTTTTATTTTACTTTTAAAAAGATTTAAATGATGCAAATCATATTGTTTCTGTCAGTAAATGTATTTTTGGAAAAATGATGAAATCTTAATTTTATACAGTCTTAAGGTCCTAAAAAATCATATTAACCGATTAGGATGCTTCGCCGCCTATTCGTTTCCGTCCGCCAACCCCTATGTTTTCCTCGAATCATGCATGACCTCAGGTTAGTAGGCTCACCTGAAGGATTGATTCCCTTTCTTCAGACAACAAAAGTAAATAGAAAAAAACTTTCAAAAATGTCGTGTGCAAAAAAAAAAAAAATGCATTAATTAAAATTTAGAAGTTATGTCATCATAATTTTAATTTTTTTTTAACAAGAATGAAGATTTAAAACATGAAATTAAAAAAAATTAACAAATTAAATAAGGATTTTCTTAAAACCCTTAAAAGATTTCAGGTTTTCTTTTCAAATGGGTAGATTCGTGTACTGTTCTTCGAATTTTTTTCTTCATTTATTATTGCTGGATCTGCCATTACTATTTAAAAAAAACGATGCAGAGTTAACACGTGTATTGCTTAGCTATTCAGACGATTGCTAGCAAAGTGATGAAAAATCTGTTGCTCGAAAAAGGCAAAGAAACCGGAAAGCTATTCATTAGTCTTGGCACAAATGGTATTTCTAAAAGTAGGATTAATAAATAATTTTTATTGTAGGTAAATATTTACTGTAAAATTTATTGCGAGTGAGTGTTCACGGGATATTCCAAACCAAAGTAAAATGATATTTAAATTCACCACAAAAAGTATTTTAAACAAAAATGCTTCATTTTTAATTCAAAATAAAATTGCATTTTTAAAAAGCTCCAATTTCATTTACATATTATTAGTAATTCTGTGAATCAATAAATTAAACACATTTATTAAAACGATTTTAAGCATTTTCCATTATAAAAGAAATTAATAATTTTAAAATACTATTTGTAAAATCACATTACAGTAATCATTAACTTTTATATGTTCGAACCAACAATTTCTGAAAATGAAAAAGAAAACAAGATTTATTGAAATGAATCAGTGAAAAAGAAATTACATTTTATTTTAAGCCAGTTGCCTTTGGCGGCCAGCTGTTTCATCAGACATTGTAATTACCTTTAATTACTGTCAAATTCTTTAGATACAACCTCATGTTCATGAAATGGCACAGTGAAATTGCCAAGCATTAGACATGTGTTATTTTAATTGTCTTACATAAGCTCTGCACATTGCGTATATCTATTGATGACATCATCTCTCTATTAAAAATGAAAATTTGTAGTTTTGTGACACTCTCTAATAATGCCAATGCACCAAGCAAGCGCCAACCCCCTCAAACTGTAACACTCTCAAATACTGCTAGTACGCCAACCTCCAAAGTGCGGCAGTACGATGCTAGTTGCAAGACTGTGAGTATGTAAACCTATCGACCTTGAGAATGAATTATGTTAAGCTGTAAATTTAAGTATTGGCTAAATGTAGAATTGTTGTGTAAGTATTGTTTAATTGGTTTTTCATTAAATTCTTTTAAATTGTTAGAGCCCGTTTTCATGCATTGCTCTTACAGTTTTTCTGTCTTATAAATTTCTTGATATTGTTATTTCACTCATTTGTCCGTGTTATAAACTACACAGATATTTTTTTTAAGTTTAAAGCAATGTAAAATTCATTTCTGTATGATAATATTATATTTGAAAGTTGTTACAGAAAAATTCCAAAATCACCTTAATTTTCCTTTAATTAAAATATTTAAAAGCCGCTACCAAGGGTGCACGTTCAAAATCTCCAAGGTATATAAGTGCCACATTTGATAGTTGTAGATCAAACAGTCTATCTGTAGAGCACCAATTACCTGTAGTCCACCCTGTAGAGCACCGACACATACACATATGTTCATCTTTATTATTATAGATTGTGGGGATTGGAATGTTCATGTTGGGTGTCGAACTCCAATCACAATACTTTCTTATTACAAAAAATAAATTTAGCCTTCCAGCATTAAAATACAACAACATATTTTATATCCTACGAGCCGAACCTGATCGCGTGTCGACGATTAGAGTGACAAGAGTATCGTGCAAATTCGTTTACGATGAAAGAGATTAGTTTCCGGTCACGTCGTACTAGATCAGGATTGGCCCATAGGTTACAATTATTTGTATTCACTACAAAGTATCCCCCCAGTGATTAAGGAAACGAAATTCACTGGGAAGTGGATGCAATCATAAGCACAAGATAATACAAGTAAGAACAATTTGAAAAATAAGAATTTGTTTAGTTACATAAAAATTAATTATAACATATAAAATTTGAAAATATTTTCCTTAAATTTACTCGCACATTCTTTTAGGAAAATGAACAGGTATCCCATATCTAGTTATTCTCACATTAGAAAGATTTTGATTATCTTCCTGCGATTTTCTGTTTGATAATTGATTTTGAATCAATTTTGGTGTCGCTCTTGGAGAAAATGTCTCTGAAAATTCGTAATCAGGTTTGCATCTGTCTATAGTGACAGTTACATTATGGCCATTTAAATCAATGACAAAATTTTTATCTGTTCGACTTTTGACTATGTAAGGTCTAGAATATGGCGGAGTTAAAGGAGGTCGAACTTTATCAATTCTTAAAAATACATGTGAACAGGATTTCAAAGATGGATTTCAAAAAAATTATCATTACCGTGATAAGTGGGATTTGTTGGAGTAAGTTTCTTCATCATTAAAATGAGGTTGGATACATAAGCAGTTGCATTTACAATAGAATCGTCTCTTAAAAGATCAGACGGTAAACTCAATGTAGTTCCGTATACAAATTGAGAACTAGTAGCATTTAGATCCCTTTTAATGGCAGTTCACGATCCTAACAAAACCACAGGCAATGTTTCTGTCCATTTTAAATTTCCGTGGGCCATGAGAGATCTCTTAAGGTGTCGATGTAATCTCTCAATCATACCATTTGATTGAGGATGGTAAAACGCAGAATGTATCCTTTGACTACCTATCATGTTTGTGAGTTCACGAAAAAGTGTGGATTCGAAATATCTGCCTTGGTCGGTAGTGGTGTTTCGAATCTGGATATCCATCCATGTACAAACGCATGTGCAGTTGTCTCAGCTGTCATGTCTACGGTAGGTACTACCTCGGACCATCTAGTAAATAAATCTATCTAAAACAATATTTCTTACCTTCAAAAATGGGAAGCGGTCCTATGTAATCGAGGTGGATGTGTGAAAACCGAGCACCTGGTTCGGAAAATGTGCTTAGTGGAGCTTTGGAAATACCTTAGCATGCTGGCATTTAGTACAAGCATGAGCTCGATCTCTTACATCAGATTTCCTTTTTGGCCATATTGATCGTTTGGATATTAAATTTGAGGTAACTGATGTGCCAGGATGAGATAGGAAATGCACATTTTCAAATATAATTTGCCTATACGTTTTCGGAATAAAAGGTGGTGGTTGATTAGTTGGCATATCACAAATTAGATGAATATCCTCCAAAGGAAAATAATGTTTTTCTAACTTTAAAGATAAGTTAGATTTAAGTAGTTGCTCTAATTCAGAATCATTTAGTTGCTCTTGAGCAAAATTTTTTATAATCCAATTTTGGAGGAGCTGTGATAGCATCGATTTCGATTCGCGAAAGTGTATCTGCAATTATATTATCTTTACCATTAGCATGACGGATGTCAGTTGAAAATTGGGATATATTATCCAAATATCTTAGCTGTCAATGACTACATTTTTCTGGTTTTTGTTTAAATGCAAAAATAAGTGGTTTCTGGTCAGTATAAATAGAGAAATTCCTGCCCTCTAGCATATGACGGAATTTTTTTATAGATGCACAAATAGAATACAATTCCCGATCGTAGGTGGACCAATTCCTTTGACTTTTACTTAGCTTAATTGACAAAAATGCAATCGGTTCCCATTTATCATCGGACAATTGCATCAATGAACTTCCTATAGAAAAGTCTGATGCATCCGTCCAATGATTTAATTGCGCACCAGGAATAGGGTATTTAAGTAAAGTAGCATCAGCAAGTGCTTGTTTAGCTAAAGTAAATGCTTTTTCAGTTTCATCAGTCCACTGGAGAGTATTCTCTGTCTTTTTAGAAAGACGAGAAGATTTCCTTTTATTTTTATGACCTTCTAAGAATTTGTTCAGTGGAGCTAAAATGAGAGCAGCTGTAATGGAAATCACAGTAAAATGGAACCACAGTACTCTCCCTCCAATGAGTCGGAGGTGAGACGAACAATATGGCTGTTGAGTGGTGATGTATTAGCTGTTGAGTCTAATGTGCATGTACCCATATGAGTAACGCCATAACGCCTGACGCTTATTTAAATAAGCAAACAAGTTTTATTTAGTAAGAAATTGTTTCGTACTGTTTTCCGATCTACAATTTCATAAGGAATCATTGATATCAAGAGGGAAATGTTATGATTTCTATAAAAATCACTACATATTTAATAGAACAGATATAATAAAATAGGTCAGAATTTTTTTCGAGTCATTATTTTTTTGATATGATATCAATTTTTTGTATGCAAATATTATATCGAATTGTTGGGATGAAGCGAGCGGACTATTTTTCTCGCGTAGTAATATTTGGACTGTAAACTTATTAACTGAGTTAAGCTGTAAACAATTTATAAATAATGCTGTAACCTTAAACTCGATAGTCAAGCAGCAGTTCAGTGGATTAAGTGCACCAGGTCTTCAAATAAATCAAGACATATGAATTTACGTTTTCATTTTGTGAAAGATTTGTTGGAAGATAATGTAATTAAATTAGAATATGTTCAAACAGAATGTTTAATTGCAGATTTTCTTACAAAAGCTATAAGTGAAGAAAAGCTAAAATATTCTGTGAAAAATATATATCGTTAATTTCTTAATTTTTGTATGTAAATATAATTTTTTGCATTGTTGTGCGTATTTAATTTTTATGTGTATTATAAGTGCTTGAAAAATGTCACTCGCAGGAGGGGTGTGTTGGGATGAAGCGAGCGGACTATTTTTCTCGCATAGTAATATCTGTGTGACTACGCTTCTGGTGCTTCGTTCCGGGACCTTTCCTCTCGCGAACAAGATGCTGTGTGCGTAATTGTCAATACCTGTGTTCGTTTCTTTACGTTTTCTATGTCCAATAAATGTGCTGTCTCTAAGAATCAGGCTGAGATTATTGAAAAGTAACAACACGAATTATAGACTTTGAAGCAGATGCTCAATTTTTTATTATTATTATTACACACTGAAAAGGAAAAACGCAGGATGTCAAATGTTGATTTAATCTCATTTTTATAGAGGTCGTATAATGTTCTAATATCTGAAACCATATATCTATTAGCGATTATCACATGTATAAATGTTCTCAATCTATTCGGAAATAATTTCTGTAGGTGTCTGTTGTTATTGTTATATACACTGAGAAATACAGAGAAAAAAAAGCTCGAAGAGTTTATTTTTCAAGATTTTTTTTTGAAAGAAACAATAAAAGAAAGAAGAAAATAATATAATTATTATTTCCTCGCATAAAAAAAAAAACGTGCATTTACCAAAAAATTTTTACCCTGACAAATTTTTTGACAACTGGACTTTTTAAAAACCTTTAAAGAATTTAAGGAATCTCTTCACTTTACACCATATCAAATCCTCCTCCACAATAAATAAATAAAAATCACTTTCGAAATTATTTCTGGCTCTCTTTCTACATACATAATAATAATAAAAAAAGAACAGAGCTAGATTAATGAAATTTGGTATGTAGTTTTATCACTAATAAAACAAAATTTACTTGTAAATTATGAAACTTTTAGTACATTATTCATTAAATTATGTCATGATATTTAAAAATTTATTGTGATTTATAATATTATTTGAATTTTAAAGTGGTATAGAATAGTTTTGTGGAATAATTTTCCCCGAAGTTATTAAATAAAATTAAAAAAATGATTAATTTTATTTCATTAAAAACTTAATTTAAATCCGAAAAATCCATTATTAGCTTCAATTACTTCATATGTCTTCATACGTATCTACAGATAGTCTGCCTTCAATGTTTCGAATCATTTTTGTATCACATAATTTATAGATTTCTATTTATAAACATGAACATGTTAAAATATCTATAAAGATGTATATTTTATCATGGATAAAAAATGGCACATAAGAGTGTCTAAAAGGCCGAATTAATAGAGGACCCCATTCAAAAATGTTTTAATTACTAGGCTCACAGATACTATTTTTATCATATACTCGAAGATGAAAAAAACAACAACAAAAAACAGAGAAACAATAGCACAAAATAAAACTACAGGTTCCTATAGCCAAGTCTTCTCATAATTGTGTTAAATAAAAATGTAGATAAATAGGAAATTATTTCTTAGTTCCTTTTAAATTATAACATACTTTAAAGTCGATTAGTAGTATTATAAATAGTAATTTAGTATCTCAGAAAATGAAGTATTTATATGAATAGTAATGGATGATGAGTAAAAAATTTGTCTGGAATCGCCAATAATCAAGCAATGCCTCTGTTAAAAAATTTATTTATTGTGTAAATATTTAGGTTTTAATAATAATAAAAAAAAAATTCCCTTGCCTTCAAAAAGAAAATCTTTTCGTCCGCAACTAAAGCAACGAAATAACTGAAAAGCAATGAAGATTACAAATCCGCTTTCGCTCAGTAACCCGAAAAGAAAATAATTATAGGGGGGTGGATATGATTGATGAGAGGGTATATATTCGTCTTCCTGGTGCTTGTATGAAATACTACACCTCCCCCCCCCCACACACACTTCAGTCACAAAGAACTTCTGAGAATGTAGAAAAATAATTGCGCAGGCATCTTGCCACATTTCTCCCACGATTATGGCTACCATCTATACAAAAGAACCTGAAAATACCAGTTTGGCCAGTAATGTAGTGAGTCACACGCAACGAACGAAAAAGCCAAATAGTTCGTCTGCGAAGGAATAAGTTCAATTCTTTCATTCTCGAACGAAAGAACCTAACTCATTTTTTCGAGCCTAACTCATTTATTCGAAAGGGCCTACTCTTCAGTTATTTCGAATCGGCGAACTTTTTGTAATTTTAAAATCAAACCCGATATTTTCATTTTTTTTAAATTTCGTTTCAAAAAGGGTCAATAGTTTTAGATACATATTTATATTTTATAGAAATATCATAAATCACAGCAGTGCTTTCATTTTAAATGTACTAAATGTAATAGTAGATACTATGGTATTTTACATCACTACACATGACAATACTAAAATCAAGAGTATTCAAACACAATTATATATATATATATATATATATATATATAGTAATAAAAACCAAGTTAATAGGAAAAAATCAAAATAAACCAAATAAAAAAAGAATCCGGTCTGAAAACTTTCTCAAGAGTCACCCTCAGGCAGGGATTAATAAATAAAAGGGATTTTTTTTTTTTTTTTGTGAAGGAATGCAGACTAAAGAGTCTATTATCGATTCCTCGTGACCCGAAAATCCCCTGAAATTAGGCCTAACAGATATACCATTTTAATATAAAAGAAAAACACAAACCAATAAATTAGAAGAATACGTCCACTAATAAGCAAAAACACAAAAATAAAAAATAACATAAAATAACCATATAATAACACTCACACTTCAACTCAAAACTCAACTCAATTTTTTCTGTTCCTTTTTTGGTTTTAGTTTGAATAAGAAATAATTTTCAGTTGCGATTCCGAAATTATTCAGTTTCGTTTCCAAAATATTTCTAATTTTTGATATGGTTACTTTATATTATACACTGGTGTGCAAAACTTAAGCAACAGGTATGTTTTTTGCCATAACTTCACGAGAAATCATCTGAGAGACATGAAATTCAGAAATGAGATACAGCATTTTGTTCTGAAAGAATGACGAAAGCATGGTTGCGCAGAAATGAATACAATGCATACAGTATGGAATCAAACAAACAAAAAAAAAGGCTTTATTGAACTCATAGTATCGTTACACATGATTGTCTGTCCAAGAGGAGGAACAGCAAGCAGATGTTCCTTAGTATGGGATATACCCTCCCCTTACTGCAATGGTTGCTTCGCACCGTCTCCCCATACTCAGCACTAGATTGTCCAACAGTTCTTGAGGTAAGAGTGCCCATTCCTCAATCAGCATCTGTTTAAGTCGTCGGCTGTTCCCAGGAGGATGTAATCGTGCCGCAAGGCGTCTCCCAAAGCATCCCACACATGTTCTATCGGATTTAAATCAGGGGAGCACGACGGCCAATCCATTCGAGTGATATATTCACTTTCCAGGAGCTTCTCAACAGCATGAGTCCTGTGTGGCCGTGCATTGTCATCCATAAGAACGAAGTCTGATCCAATGGCACCTCGGAACAGACTCACATAGGGAAGGATCACCTCCTGACAATAGCGATCTCCATTTACAGAACCTCTGTCGAAAACGTGGAGCTCAGTCCGCCCGTTCATCATAATGCCTCCCCAGACGATAACTCCAGGACCACCGAAACGGTCTCTTTCCGTGATGCTACTGGGATGAAACCGTGTCCCGACCTCTCTCCAAATCAACTGGCGTTGGGAATCGCTTGTGGCACTAAAACGACTCTCATCTGTAAAGAGGACACGACTCCATTGATGAGATGTCCAGTTTTTGTGCTCCCTGCAACACTCTAAACGGTGCCGCCGGTGGGAAACTGTCAAAGGGATGCAGCGTTCAGGACGGCGGGCGAATAGGCCACCTTTGTGAAGGCGTCTGGATACAGTAAAACGCGACACTTGTCGCCCCGTTGCTGCACACAGTTGCTGAGCAATGGCGCTTGCTGACTGGTTTCGGGTTCTTTTCGCCTGCAGGATGATATATCGGTCATCCACTGCAGTTGTTTTCCTGCGGCGGCCACCACCAACATTTCTCACAGCTGTACCTGTGGTTTGGAAGGCTTTCCAAGCACGCGAAACGACACTTTTGTTGATTCCGAACTCTTCAGCTACACTGGTCACACTACGCCCCTCCTCCAGCTTTCCGATCATTCTTCCATGTGTGAAATCGTCCAGGTGATTTCTGCTAGCCATATTTCACGAATTAACTCACGTGCACTTGTAGCGAATGTCTTTAATTGCGTTTCCGTCCTTCCTTTTATTGTAGTGTTGAGCTGCGCGCGCCTTCCGCACGTGTTTTGCGTACGCTCACGTCGCCTGTGACGTTTTGTTCCTGATATTTGCATACGTATGACCTTTCTCTTGAATTACGTGTTCATTGTACTGATCGCAAGAACTCCTTTTCTGCAATTTCATGGCTATCTGCTTAAAATTTGCATTGTTGCTTAAGTTTTGCACACCAGTGTATATAAGTAACCAATCTAAAGTAAGAAATAGTGTAAAAACGAAAAAAAAAAAAAAAAAAAAAAAAAAAAAAAAAAAAAAAAAACCGAAACAAAACAGTTTTGAAATCGCAACTAAAAATTATTTCCTATTCAAACTAAAACCAAAAAGGAACAGGAAAAAACTTCCTAGTATTTAGAGAGCGCAAATGCAGCTATTTCTAAAACACAGATGAATTGATACAAAAGTATTAAAATCAAGTTAATAGGAAAATCAAATAAACCAAATAAAAATTAAACCAAATAAAAAAGAATCCGGCCTGAAGACTTTTTCAAGGGTCACCCTCAGGCAGGGATTCAAGGATGATAAAGGTCATATTATTACAGGTAATTTAAAAAATATTGAATCCAACTCTTTAAGAGATTTAATGGGAAGAGGAACAAAATTTTGATTAAGAGAAAAAATAAACCATAACAAAATTTTGATTTCTATTGGTAATGATTTGGATGTTTTTATTGCTAAATTATCTAGAAAATACCATTGGCCTGCGGAAGGTTTCGGAGAATGGAAAGTGAGAATTTTAAAGGAAATTAAAATTAAAATTAATACCGATTATGACAGATCTAAAGAACGTGGGAATTATTTCAGTAAAACATTGAAAAACGAAATAAAAAATTTAAAAGAAAAATTTGTTATTACAGTAATAGATAAATCAGCAAATAATTTCTGTTTAATTTGTAAATATTATAATAAAGAACTTTTAATTAATGAATATAACTCTAACGCAACTTATATGTTAAAAGAAAATCGGGAAAAAGGAATTAGATAAAAGAATGCTAGCTTTCGCAAAGAAAAAAAACAGACTTACTCTCTTAACTATCCTTATTTATTCCCAACAGTTAAATTTCATAAAAATCCATTGAAATTCAGATTCGTGACCTGTAGCACCGGCAGTTATAATTACTATACGGGTAAACATTTCTTTAAATACTTAAAAATTATCCTGGGCAAAATAAAAGATGACGACAACTTTATTATTTCTAGTAATAAAGAAGTACTAGATTTTCTGAAAGATAACAACATTAATAAACTTAATACTTTTGATTTCGAAAATTTATACACTAATCTACCTCATGAAAAATTAATAAAGGTCTGCACTTTTATATATGACGAATATTTAAATGAAAATGTCATTCCTAAAAATAACTGGCTTGAGTTATGTAATTTTAATATAACTGAAAATTACGTTTTTAATGGTATTAATTTTTATAAACAAGTTAAGGGCATTCCAATGGGAATAATTTAACTAATATTTTCCTACATTACTATGAGAAAAAATAATTAAATATAATTTAATAAACGGGTATATTGATGACCTACTTTTGATTAACTTCGTCAATACTAATATTGTTACTAATTCCTATCCAAAAGATTTAATTCCAACAGAAACAAATAAAAATCAACTTGAGGCTACCTTTCTGGATTTAAAAATCGAAATTGCTAATGATAAAGCAATAGTTGGTATATACGATAAAAGGGATGAATTCAACTTTAAAATAACAAAACTAAGTAAATACCATTCCAATCTAAACTCTAAAATTTTCAAAAATCTAATTTTCTCACAAGTTAAAAGGATCAAAAGGGTTTGCAATAATAAAAATTCCTATATTGAAACATTAAATAACCTCATTAAAAATTTAATTAAAAATGAATTTCCTAGAAATTATTGCAAGAAAATAAACAAGGTAAGAAAAATTAAACAAGGTATGGTTTGGGATTAATCCTTTGGCTAAAATAAAAATAGAACTTTCCTTGCATATTAGATCACTCAATAGATGGCGCTGGGATCCTACAATTTTTTGCCTAAATTACCGTAGCCTTGTGTTTTTAAAAAGCGGGAATCACAATCGATAGCTTAAAATTTCCTTGACTGCTGCTGGTATGTTCTTACCTTTTTGGTTTTCTTTAATGATGTAAGTGCTATTTTATGGTATTTTTGTTTTTATTGTTATTTTTGTTATTGTATTTTTCTTATTAGTGGTTATTTTCTTCTACTTTGTTGTTTTGTATTTTCCTTTCTGTTAAAATGGTATATCTTTTGGGCCTAATTTCAGGGGATTTTCTGGTCACGAGGAATCATTATTAGGCTTTCTTGTCTGCATTTCCTTCACAGAAAAAATCCCTTTTTTTGAATCCCTGCCTGAGAGTGACCCTTGAAAAGGTCTTCCGGCCGGATTCTTTTTTATTTGGTTGTAGCAGTTGTATTACAATTTAAATTCTGCCTCCTTGCCGGGACGTCGTCGGAGCCAGAGGGGGAGGATGTAGCAGTTGCATAACACTTATTTTCTCTTTTGGATACTAGATGGCGATACCTGTTTAGGCCATCCCATATGTCATCCCATAATGCATTGCGATTGTAATTAGAAGGAGATGTGATGCTGAACTGTAAAGCCGCGCGCGTGAATGTCTTGCCTTTGTGTTAGTGTATGTTTAAGTGTGTGAATGTAATTATTAAAGAAATGTTTCCAACAACATTCGTCTGTTGCTTCCTGCACAGATCATAATAATCTACATACCACCACATTGGCGCCCAACGTAAAAGAATTTCTGATGAATGAAAATGAAGTCGTCCCGACGATCACAAGAAAATTTTCCCGCCACCACATTGGCGCCTAACGAAAAAGAATTTATGAGGAAACGAAAGCGATGTCGTCCCGACGATCACAAGAAAATTTTCTCGCCACCACATTGGCGTGTCATCCTGACACAGAATAATTTTTCCCATCCCGGGAATGGTTCATCATTGTGTTCCAGTGAAATGATGAAACGAAAGTGAAATTGCAAGAAAATTTTCCCGTCCGCAGCAAATTATGAAACGTGTCATCCTGACACATGTCATCAGTTTTCTCATCCCGAGAACGTGTCGTCCTGACACATGTGATTATTCTCATCTTGAGAACATGTCGTCCTGACAAATGTGATTATTCTCATCCCTAGAATGTATCATCCTGACAAATGTAATTATTCTCATCCCGAGAACGTGTCATCCTGACAAATGCGATTATTCTTATCCCGAGAAAGTGTCATCCTGACACATGTGATTATTCTCATCCCGAGAACTGTCCCTCATTGTGTTCCAGACATCACTCCTCAAAACTCAATCAGCGTCTGCCTTCTTCGCTTCCTTGATGTCCTAAGGAGTATTCCAGAATTCAGTTTTAAATCCTAACTCGTATAGGACGTCGGCCCCTGTACTGAGTATAATTTATTATTTGCGCATCTCCAGCAAAAAATCTGCATTTAAATCCAGTGAAGAAAGTGTGTTTCTGTTTTTCAAATTTACAGCACAGAAAATTCATCAGTTTTGTTTTGGTGGTTCCTGTCAGTACCTGTTCTCAGACAAGTGTCATAACACTTGTGCATTATTTTTGTTGTTGTTGTTTAACTTCAATAGCAACCAGCATTTGTTTCGTTGAAGCTAGCATTCTAGCAATATTCTTTCATGTTTGAATACACTAAAATACTTCGTCTTCTGTGAAATGTTTTCATACTATTTAAAATTTAATAATTTATAAGTTATTTCTGTTTTTATAGCCTATTCATCGTTGCTAGTTTACATATCGAAATATCTATATTGTTTTGTTATTTGATCTCAATCATTGAAAGTGCGTAATAATATATCTTTTAAATATTAAGGTATTCTATATAGAGAATTTCAAGCTGTTGTTATATTTCTGTATTTTAATTAAGCACGAAGTAATTTATCGTACTTGATACATTTTTTGGTCCATAAGTTTGCGAACCGAAACCAAAACTGTCTGTTCTCGTTTTCTGATACCATTTTATGGGTTCTATGGCATTTGCGCTCGATAAATTTCCCCCTTTCCGCTCAAGTGTCAAGAAAGGCTACCACATTATAAACTTTATCTTTTCATGTAAGATTTGGCGATTTTACACTGTACGCCAAATGGTAATCAACTCATTATGAATGAGAAAGATACTCCTTGTCTCTGATAACGAAACGAAACTTCCTTGAGAAAAATGCTGATGACCCTTACCACGTTTCATACGAGTGTTGAAAATAATAAATATAAAGTGTGAGAAATTTGCTTTAAAAATGTATTTATTAAAAGGAACACGTTTATAATTTTCCCACACGGAAGACATTTATAAAAATTATAATTCTGATGTGCATAATACAAATTTAATCTAATAAAATGAATTATAATTTTTAGTTTTATGAGGATTTAATCTTTATATCTCTTACGGTTTAACTGTATTTAACAAAATGAAAAAAAAAATGCATAGAAAGGGCTTTAAATTCAAATTTAAATGGATATCAATAATGTATAGTTCTTTCTGTATGTATGTATGCTTTTTTGTATATATATTCCACAAGCTGATACTTGAAATGAGCTAATGTACTTTTTACGTTAAAACTGTTCAAATAATTTTTTTTTTTTTTTTTGCAAAATAATAATTTTTTTTTTTTGGCTGGCTAAAATAAATGATATGAATCATATTAATAATCTTAAAAACAGCTGTTGGTTAATTATCAGGAGAAAAAAAATATTTTTAATAAGAAAATGCTTAACTACTGAAATTCCTTCAAATTTGAAATATATTACTTCATTTTCTAGCTTATTTACTGTCAGATTTAACTATACATAATCCAATGTACTGGAAACGACATTTAAATGCTACATCTGAACGGCTATATAAAAAAAATAATATGAAAATAATAAAAAAGCGTTTGAAATTTTAAAAAAAAATTAATATAATTTCTAAATAATTCTTTTTCAGTATTTCACAATATCCATTATATGGTCATTAACATTTAACAAAAATTAATAAAGAAAGAATAAATTAACTGCAAAAATCTCTGTCTCTGACATTCAGCATAGTCAAAACTGTTCTGCATTTCTGAAAGCTTATCCGCAATTTTTGCTCATTTGTATGTAACTAAAAATTTTTAAAAAGTTTGAGAGATTCGATTAAATAACTTGGTAGGAACGTTACTTTTTTCAAAATAGAAATTATGATTACTCCTATATAACCAGGAATTGAAGAAAAATAGTTGTAAAATATATTGTTTCACAAATGCTAATACACATTAAAAAGCATTTTTTAAAAGTTTTTATGAAAGTAGTAAAGTAGTAGAAAGTAGTAGACAAAAGGACTGTGTAAAATTTAAACTTCATAATTTTTTCATAAGAACATTTATTGACTGAAGTCAAATAAAATATTTTCATTTGCATCATTTAAATGTTTTGAAAGTAAAAATAAAAATTGAATTTTACGATGAATTAGAGAAATTTTTGTTGAGTAATTCTTTAAGATATTGTATAAATTACAAAAATTTTTCTGGATTGCATATACAACTTCAATGCGGAGCGACTCTACATTCAATTTTCACATTCAAAAAAAGATGTGCTTGGTTTCAGTAAAAAATGTTTTTATATTAATTGGAGTTTAACATTTCCACTCTAATTTAATGTGCAAATTTTATGAACTCTGACAGAAATTAGTAAGTTATACAATGAACAGAACTGTTTAAGGCCTACATAATAGTATGGCTGAATTATATAACTATTAAAATCTGAAACTTTGATAACTAAATATTTTGCAGAAAAAGCTATTAAGAGATCAAGTTACATAAAATAAATTTGAAAATTTTAGAGATCTTTTATACTGGCAAACTGCTGGTCACCAAAGGCGGCTAGTTTCTTAATAAAGATATTGCTAAGTGAACCATTGTAATATGTATACATACACATAAATTTTTTTACCTTTTACGAGTATAGATAATTAAAGAAAATTCATTCAGAAATGAGATTGTTTAAATATTAGTAAATAAAACAGCTTAAATTCTCTTATATCTTACTTCTTTTTAAATGCATTTAATTCCGATATTTATTTTTCTGATAAAAACAGTCTTACTTTTTTATTAATAATATAATTAATTATCATTTATTGCAAGATATATGAATAAGATAAATGTATGTACAAGATCTCATAAATTCAAGATCAAATAAAATTTTTACAAAAATTATCACTATTCCATTACACCAATTAGCCCGTCCGAAAATGCAGCTATGCAAAACTAAACCCTCAAAACTAAACGTCACCCCTCTAGATGCGCGCCAAGTTTTCTTGCCAAATGTCCGAATCCCAGTAAACCTACAATGCAACAGGGGTAGGGAATAATTTATGGAGCGCAAATGCTCTATTCCCCTTAAATCTAATTCTTTTTCAGTACTTACGCAAATTTAATAGCAATTATTTGCTATATCTGCTTTTCTTTTATTAAATGTGTATATATACTTGCAGTTAAAATTAACAATTGAAATAATTTGAATTTAATTTCTGTTTTTATGTGTTGCTTCATCTAAAATATAAAGTTTTTGAACATAAATATTTTTTTTCCATTGCTGAAAATATGTTTATCTCCTAACTGAATATTATAATTATTTTGCATTCTTTAAAAAAAAAAGGGAGATTTAAATCATTTGTGTTCTATCTATTTTATTGATTTTTTTTGTACATTCAAAAGAGAGGGTAGTTGTGTAACTGATCCGTTATATTCAAGTTTTCTTCTTTAACTTCCTGTCTCGTTTCAATAATTAAAAATGGCTTTTCTGTCTAAGGTGAAAATATCGAAAATCACACCACCTAGCCGGGGCAGTCTTCGTTGGTGTAGGGGGAGGATGTAGCAGTTGCATTACAATTTAAATTCTGCCTCCTTGCCGGGAAGTCGTCGGAGCCAGAGGGGAAGGATGTAGCAGTTGCATTACACTTATCTTCTCTTTTGGATACTAGATGGCGATGCCTGTTTAGGCCATCCCATATGTCATCCCATAATGCATTGCGACTGTAATTAGATTGAGATGTGATGCTGAACTGTAAAGCCGCGAGCGTGAATGTCCTGCCTTTGTGTTAGCGTATGTTTAAGTGTGTGAATGTTATTATTAAAGAAATGTTTCCAACAACATTCGTCCTGTTGCTTCCTGCACAGATCATAATAATCTACATACCACCACATGGTT
>JAPMOR010110876.1:546605-586225 GCA_026543865.1 Argiope aurantia | reverse complement strand
CCCCCCCCCCCCCCCCCCCCCCCGACTTACGCTCGTGTATTTTCTCAGTCCTAGGATTAAGCCTAAACATGGCTTCAAAAATTAGTCAATAATCACAACATTTATCTGAATTATTTAAAGTAAAAAGGAAGGCATCGCCACCCCCTGATTTATAGTCTAGTGCATTTTGTCAGTCTTAGAAATAAGCCTAACGTGGCTTCAAAACTTCCGGTTAAGAATCGCAACATCCTAAACACGCATTATTGGCGACTTCTTGGCGAAAAAATTGGCGCCACTAGGCCGTATACTGGAGCTGCTCCGGTTTAATTTTGATTCTATTTTTTTCTTTCTAACTTGGTTTTTATTACTAATTAGTCTATATTCATCTGTGTTTTAGTAGTAGCTGCATTTGCGCTTTCTAAATACAATGATGCTTTTTCTACTTTTTTAATTTTTTAGTTTGTTTCCGAAATTTTTTAGTTTCGTTTCCAAAATAATTTAGATTGTTTCAGAAATAGGTTTTAAATTTCATATTGCTTGTATTTTTGATTACTATATATATATATATATATATAAAGAATGGTCTGCTATAATCATTCTGTGGAAGTATTTTCAGTAACATGATTAGAGTTAAAAGTAGATGTTGGGGATTCAAAATTAGAACTATATTTTGTATTTAGAATGTTTTCTGATATTTTGCATTTTCTGCAGTCCCATTTTAAAAATACATATAACTAGTCATTTTTTTCTGACATTAAAATCCCAGAATTTTGAGAAAAAAAAATTTCAGAAACGATGTTTTTATATCATAAAATTACACATATTTAATATATTGTCAGGAAATTTATATGCTTTCTATTTATTTTCTTTCAGACAGTTGCGGTTACATAACTTCTAAAAATATTCATGCAATTGGAACTTTTTTGTAAAAAGAAGAATAATCTATGTAAAATATTGTAATATTGCTAACATAGTTGCATAGGAGCTATTTTCGAATTCACTAAGTATTCAAAAGCAGTTGCAGTATTGGAAGTTTAAATCTTAATTTTTTTTTTTAATTATAAACATACTGTAGGATTTATGGGAATATAGGGTTCAAACTATTTGAGTAAATAATTCTTTATTGTATCTTCTCTTGTTTTATTTTTATATTGTTATCAAATTTTCATTATGTTTGCTATATTTATTAATGGTGTTATTTTTTTATTCTTTAGAAGATATATAAATCTTGCTTATAATTTTTTAAATGTAAAGCACATTAATGTTTATTTACTGCAAAACCCACTTGATAATGTTAATTTAAATTTTATGCTATTAATTATAGCAAAATATTCTTATCCAATAAAAAAAAAAACTTTCAGTATTTGTATTTTATTTCAGTTACATATGAAACAATGTCTTTTTTATTATATGATTTTTGAAAGTTATACAGAAAATATTTTACTTCCAATGTACATAATGACAATACTTGACATTATCTATATTTTAATTCCATATATTATGCAAAGAAGACAATGTTAGTTAAACAGACTCAGTCAAATAATTCTACATTTATGTTTTCATTCTTTTTCTTATAAATTGTGAGACAGTTGCATATATAATATAGTAAATACATAGCAGACCATAGTTGATACTTTTTTTTAAATTACTAATTGCTTATAAAAGAAATATCCAGTAGGCTTTCAGTTAAGTGAATTCATATAGATTGAAATTTTAAATACGTTTATTTGATGCATTGGGTTAGGATGCTATTGTTAGTGTTTGGATGTTACTTTAAGTAATATCTCTGTATTTTATTTTAATAAATATTTATCCTATACCTCATAAATGAATATGTATATTGGTTTTCATGTTAATTGAGAATACATTATATGAGTCCTATATTAGTAGCCATTCATACTGTTCATTTCAGTATCCTGAAGTTACCACTTTTCAATGATTCTATCTAACTAAAGGATGAGAATTGAAAGGAGAGCCTATTTTGGGAATACATCCTTTTTAATACTGATTTCTGCTCTATTTGATATATTTTTATTCAATTTCCCCAACCACCATTTGTGTGTGAGTATTGTGTCATTTGCGACCATGCTATTCTATTATGGCTAATTCAAGTGAAAAAATAAATAAATAATTTTAAAAACTTTCAGGAGTGGCATGAAAAATATTTTACACAGTATCAATAAATGCAATCGAAATTTTCTACCATTGTTAACTTAAAAATGTTATTGAAAAATTCAGTAAAAAAAAGTTTTAACATTAAAAAAAATTATTATTATGTAAAAATGTGAATTTTCTATTTGTTTATCATAATTTAATGTGTAGACCTCTTTTAATGAAAAAATTATTTTAAAAGTATTTTATTGTGAATTGCAATCTTTTCCTGACAATAATAGGAATAATTCGCAGTTTTTATTCCTCAAGTTCATTCATAATCCAAATTCACCATATTGCTAAATATAAACATCTCCGCCATCTGTCTTTCCTCTCCCCCCTATCTTCACTTAATACATAAATACGAAGCATATGCAATAGCACGTAGAGTTTTGAAATCAGAGTAAACAGTACCTTGGTTTTCTTAACGATTGATAACTGTAATGAAAACCAAACATATCATTTGCTTAACTACTTTAGAAATATCAACTGTTTTGCAAATATTTAAAACAAGTTTTAGTCAAATTATTTTTGTTTACTTTATTTTCTTAACTTTTTCCGACTTGCTACAACTTTGTGTTGATTGTTGATTCTAACCTTATTATGCATTTTTTAAAAATTTTGTTTTTGTCTTGCAATGCATGCAACACTATCAAAAATATTATTATTTTTTCGTAGAAAGGAAAATATTTTTGCATAAATAATAATAAAAAATGGAAAAAGCTATTTTCTTTGTGTTTTTTTTAAAAATATCATAGTATGTAAGTTTATTTCCCCTTTAAAGTCAAACAACACAAATGAAGTTTATAAAATGATGAAATATATTATATGTTTTTGTAAAATGCTTTATTTTTTAGAAGTTTGCAACACTATTTCTGTTAATAATTAGGAAACACCATGCCAATGGAAAAACTGAATTGTTATCTAGATTTCTAATAAAAAAAAAGATACCATGAAAAATTAAGATTTATTTGTAAAAAAGTTGTTAAATTTCTTAGCTATTTTTGGTGATGATATTAAAAAAAGCTGATTGCAATAAATATTTTATAGAATGTTATTATTATTGAAGTTAATAAAATATCTATTAACTATCATTGAGCTATCACCAAATTCTCAATTCAAATAACGCACAGAGTTATAATTCATCAATAACATTTATGTAAACATCTTTATCTGCAATTAACTAATTTTAAAAAGAATTATAAACTCATTTGTTATCTCGTTTACATAAAACAAAATTATAAGTATTACTCTATGAAACTCAAAATAAGTATACATAAACATGAAAATAGAAATTCTTTCATATAATAGAATCCACATTCCAGAGATTGCATATATATATTATACTTAATTTTTTTAGATAATTGCTGATACACTAATGCATACTTGCCTTTAAATAATTTATTAATTTTTTTTGAATAATCATGCAAGAATTTTTATCAGAACATAGTTAAAAATTGAATAAATATTCTTTGAATCATTACCTGTTGTTGATGCTTTAATTCTCATATTTGGATAATTGACGAAATATAAATCATGTTGTGGTATGATAATTTTTAATTAGAATTAAACCGGATGCAAGGTTAAAACGTGGATGAATGAATGTACTTGATGAAGACAACAAGGTCTGTGGACCTAATATATATTATTGCCGTCATGGAAGAACAAACCTTATGTATAATATTTACAAATATTACACATGTATTGTATAATGCATTAAATCTGTAAATAATCATGAAAAAAAAATATTGTTGAAATTGTATTTTGCAATTTCAATTTTTTTTCACAGACAGCACTTATAAAATTATTTTTTTAGATTTATGTTAATATTTTTCCTTATTTTTTAAAAATAAAGATTATCTCTATCCTTAAGTTTTGGCTATATATCTTGTACTCATAATTTATGTTATTTAAATTCAAAGAATTATATAATTTTTTTCATTCTGCACTTATTAGTTTGCAACTTTAAATTATTTAAATATTATAGGTTTGCAATTTACAAAACTTTAACATATAATGGCTAAATAAAAATCAACAAGCATGAAATGGATAATGATATGTTTTTTTTTCATATATTTGTAATTTAAATATCATATATTTGTAAATTAAACTTCATCATTCCCAATGTAATTTATGCATTTAAAAAAAATTATATAAGCTGTTTATGAACTGCATAACAAGAAACTGCAAAATAACGATGTTTACAAAAATAAGAAAGAGTGATTTGAAACTAGGCATTAATAGAGGTAAATTTAAAATTAAACTGGATTTATTTATTTATTTATTTATTTTTGCTTATTATATAAACACTGCTTCTAACAAAAAGAATCAACATTCACATGCAAAAGCAATGACTACGTTTCCCTCGTGCTCAGTGGAAAACAATTCAATTGAACAGGAGGACGTATTGAGCTACTGCTCAGCATGTGCAAGACAACCAGGTGTCTCACTGTCTCAAATGTTCCTACCTGTAAAAAGTACAGCTTGTGATGGATTCATCCATTTCATAGAAATAGGTATTGGGATGGAGACTATTCCGATGCATGAGATAACAATTCAATGGCTCAATTCCTTGAAGGTGCAATTTTTTTTAGAAGCCTGTAGCTAGCTGACATTGTTTAGACAAAAAGACAATTTCATATGTGCTAATAGGACGGGCTATATAGATTATTTTTGTCTTGATGCGATGAGTACTTGTTACTGTCTAGTTTTTGCGCCAGCTGGATGGTTTGTAGTTGGCTGAGTATAAACCCACCTTTACTTTCAAAATTAAATCATAACGGTTAGTACATCAAAATTTCAAAAATTTATTTAAAATGTCCATTTGGCAGATATCTATTCAATATGGCAAATGAAACAATCTTTGCATTTCGATAATCAATAACGAAAAAATCTTCGATGAAATATTCTTGTCAACAGTGAAAACTGTTAAGTTTTATTGGGAAATTTAATTAAAAGTTTTAAAATTATGTATAAAATTGAACGACATTATAATGTAATTTAAAATATACTTTTTGAAATGTTAAGATAGTGTAACAATCGTTTTTTAATTCAATGTTTTGGAAAGTTATGGTGGTAAATGTCAAAATTCCATTAAATTTTAAATTTAGATTGCATTAAGAATTTTTTTTTAAAAAAAAGCTCAAATACATATTCCCACATTCCATTGTAAATCTGTGCTAAATTTTAATATATTTTAATTGAAAGATAGATATATTAATAGATATTGACTGTATAAAGTGAAAGTTTGATATATTTATGTTATGGTTAATTAGGCATAAAATAACAATTTTTTGCAAATTCAGTATGGTTTAATTTCTAACTGAAATTTATATTCAGAAATGCACAGGAGCTTTGAATGCAAGTCTAGAAAAATTATCTTTTTAATAATCACATTGTACATAATAATGAATTTTGAACTTAAACATTTAAAGGAAATTACTTATTAGAAAATCTGATACTGTTTACAATTTTTTCATAATTTGCTTTACTTAGAATGCAATTTGCTTTTATATTTCAACCTTAAAAATATTTTTGAAACTTTCCCCTCTTTCATCAAGTATGGTCTTTAAGGTTACTATAATTTATTGCATGCATAGCATTATTTTTATGCAAGATTCATATATTAATTCTTACATTTTAAAAGAAGAAAATTTGTAAACTATGTGCTTTTTCGTCATGCACTATAATACAGCTTTAACCTAAGATTTCTGTCATATTTTATTAATTGATTGAAAAAGATTATTTCATGAAGCATAATTTTGTATTGCATTAGAATTTCATAAGATCCTTTTTTTTTTTTTTCTTTCAGATTTTTTCAAGATTTTGCAGAGTACTTGCTTGAAAATAATTTCCATTCTGTCTAGGAATTTACTTTTTAAAAAAATGGAAGCACCTGTTAATGGTTCAAAGATTGTAGTCCCTTTCGTGCCATCACTTTTGCACTTCTCATTGGTAAAGGTAGCTTTTCCATTGTTGAAAAGCTCTGGTAATGTAATTTGGAGTATCATTTTGGAAGAAATGAAGAACTCAAGTCCTGAAGAATTTAATGAATCTAGGTCTGAACATCCTAAGGTAAACAAAGCAAAAGAAAAGTTACTTCGCATTCCTGCACATTTAAGACTCGGAATATTAGAAACAATTATGGGTTTGCATTCGGCTGTCGTAAATTGGCGTATGAGCTATCCACTTTTACAGACTGGAGAAAATTTTCGTGCACTCCTTTTCTTTAAAACTGATGGGACAGTTGATAGAATTAAAACAGTTCAGAAATTGGTTCTGAATGAAGAAATAAATATCGAACAGAGGTTTGATTTGGCGTGCTCCTATTTCTTGGGCAATACTATACACACTTTGTGGGCAGAAATGAAGAGATCTGGTAAGGCAGCCAAATCTTTGACAGCTTATAATCCCATTTCACGTTTTTGGGTTAGAAGGATGCGTCGTAAACATCGGGTTCCGTGGATATATGCCGTTCAATTACACCTTGACCTTCCTGATGAATTTGTAAGAATTCCGACTCCAAGATTCAGTGCTTTCTTTCCTTTCTTACAGCCGAAAGACAGGGTGAAGTTTCTTATTCCTTTAATGAACACTACATCTGATGATTTCTTGCTCTGTCTGTATGGAGCAACTGCAGAAGAAGAAGTACAAATATTACAAAGGGACACTCAAAAATTCCTTTTTCTCTATTTGGATTGGCCGCTGCAAAGTTTCTTTCTTGAAATGGTAGATAAATTATGGAATTTTATTGATTATTCTCTTTTTAAAGAAGTGCTAGAGACTCTCTTCTCGTACAATATGACGAGGAAGGATTTTGATTATGGCAAACTTTGTATGGAGTTTTGGGAAAGAAGCCCAAATAACTTGAAGGAAGAGGCAAAGGCATCCCCAATTTTCTACAGTACAATTGAATTGTGTTTTGATTCAATTAGGAAGAAGAGAAAAAATGAATTTGAGGAAATGACGGGTTCAAAAAGGAAAAGATATGAGGAATTACCTATCGAGGAAATCATTGAAATTCATGCAAACTCATTTTGTGCCGTAGTGTTGCCTTTTTTCAAAAATTTAGCAATGCAGTTGAGATAAGATAATATTCATCTAAAAAATATTATACAAACTTTTATAGCGCATATGAAAAAATAACTTCATCTTCCAAAACATCAAAATTCTCTCTACAGCTTTACAACTCAAATGTGCATTTGTTCGTTAAGTCTTCAAAGATCTGAGTTTTTTTATTGACTTCTTTTTCCCCTACTACATCAAAAATGTTTTGCTTCTTATTTAACATTTTATTTTTTTTTAAATTCTATTTTGCTAAATAGGGGGATAATAGTTTGAAAGTATTATTTGGTTAAAAACTTTTATCTTAATTATGATTGCATTATGTTTTAAATGTCATGATTATATGTTGTAACAATATTACTTTGTGAACATGACTGCATATGATAGTGACATCACCGATTTCTGTTACCATTGGAGTTTAAGTTAAGCATCTCTCTATTTATTTCATTGCAACAATTTCTTCATTTTGTGTAAAATATAAAAGCAGATTAAGAAAAATAAATATCTAAAAGTTATATTTTAAATATCTTTTGGTTTGTCTAAGACAATGTTTGTGGTACTTGGTTTTCAACAAAAGAAAGATATTAATTATACATTTGAATATATTTTAATACTGGAAATTTATAAAATTACACTTTCACTTCAATTTAGTAATGGTGCATTTTACTATTTGATCCACTATTTTATGGCCAAAATTTTATTTATGTATATCACAAAAATTTTTCATGATTTTCGATATAAATTAAACTACATGATTCTCATCTATGGGAAGAAATGCTCTGCTTTTTATTAGAGATAAAGTATTTCCTTTATGCATTTTAATAAAAATTGTATGGATAAAGCTGTATTCAATTTAATTCAATAAAACATAATTCTATATGTAGGATTTTTATTTTAAAATAATATTTCATTATTTTTTTATTATTGGCTTTTTTATATAATTATGTTGATGTTTTTAAATAGTTTTTTATATTGTAATTTTTAAAATTTTGGAAGAAATGTATGAGTTTTTTAAAAATTTCAAATGGGATGTACAATTATAAGCTCGATTGATTATTGGTTTTATGTAAATGTTCATTGTAATATTTTTGATGAAAATGAAATTTTAAAATATTAGAAATATATTTATCTATATAGTACCAATCGATTCTTTTTACTGAGGCAGAATTCAGAGGTTTAACTCTCGTAAGTATTTGAACCAACTCATTTAATGGGACTGTGGTGACCTGAGGTAAGGTCTCAGTTTTCTGATTGGAAAGTTTCAGGTTTGAAATCCTGATCCCCAAGAATTACCTAGTCATACCTGAAAACAGGTGTGATGTATGTAAATCCATTGGGCACAGGTGTTTTGCTAATGTGGCATGAAAATTTGGAGAATGAATTCTGGCTCGGGTAACAACCTCGTCATATAGCCCTGCTGTTGTGTTCCATTTCTAACCAAATACTACTTAATTTTGTAAATAAATTAAAAATAATATGGCTATTATTCTGTGTTTTCATGAATTTGATCAGTTTGTTATTCTGTGAAATATACTCGTCTTTTGTTGCGATTACTGTATATGCCTATTTGTCAAAAAAAATAAAAAGTTTACCTATACTTTGTTTAGGTTTTTTTTGTTTGGACCCTTATGTTAAAATGCATAGATTTAAAAAGTAAAAGTACAATTTTCTCATTTTTAATATGATAAATAGATTTATTTATAGATTGGAAAATTATTTATTATTTATATATACTATAAATATATATATATTTATTTTATGGTTACATTTTGTTACTGGAAATGTGACAAAAAATCTAGGCTTAACCATTTAGAATTGGGAAAAAGTTATTCCGAACCCACTTGATATGCTAAATCAAGAATTCTTGATGAATTACCTGATTTTAAATTGCTTATAAGACTTCATGAACTCATTTATAAAATGAAAATGTATGTTAGGGGGTAAATAGAAAGAAATTGATAGTTCTGGATTCAGTGCTTTTAATAGTTTTGTTTTGCTGGCATATTTGAATCCTGCTATGAACGTACAGAAAGTTTGTGGGGGAAAAAAAAGACATGATGAGCAAAGATTTTCATGTTTCAAGAATTTTGAGATTTTATTGTTGAGAAACACATTTTTGTAGGATACATAATTTATCTGTTTACCTACGGAGACAAATTTTTGAAAAATCCCACTAATGAGCTATTTAAGTTCATTTTCTGGATCAGTGTATTTGCAAATAATGAAAAATATTGATCAGGAAATTGTGTCAATTGAGATTCTGTAAAATCTGTCAGTTTGGGTTAAAAAATAGTGAAAATTGTACCAAAAAGCAGAACACTACAAAAATTTCTATTACACATATTCCAATTATTTTTATGCACAACATACTTAAAGCCTTGGTGAAGGGAATATATGCATTTTCAAGCTAATTCATCTAATATAGCTATAAAATTATTACAATTTCTTTCACAATTTGACCCCATTTTGTCTCATATTTTTGATTAAAAAAGTATAATGCGTTTAGTCGACATATCATCTGCCCGTGCCAGGTATGATACCATTCGCAGACCACTTTTGTCGAACTTCTGTTAACTAAATTTTTCCTCCACCGTGCTTTTTAAAATTTTATTTTATTCTCCCCGATCTTCAGCTTTAGTGCAGCAATTTTTAAAAATTATTTTGAACTTTTTATTTTATACTGCAATCAAAATCTTCTATGTAATAGTACTTGTTCTCTATTTTCTCTCAATATTATTAGGTCTGGAGATTAAGAACTTCGATACCCAAGTTCTCTGCGATCAATCCCTCAAATCGACAAATATCATCTCTCTTTTTTTGGCTTGGGTTCAGTTAGTCAGTTTTTATTGCATTATTATGTGCCGTATAACAAAATTAAAGTTGTCTTTCATTCCAAAGCTTTAGTGCAGCAATTAATTAAATATGTGGTTTAAGAATCTTAAAAGAGTCGAGTATAAGAATTCGAAAACTGTTAAACATAAAAGAATAAGTCTTTTGCTGTTTTTTTTACAAACAAATAGAACAATAAGTAGTGGTAGAGACATGGGTACTGCGTCTAGTATAATGTAATGTTAAAATTATGCGTATATAAAATATTGTAATACACATAATTTTTTAATGGCCTGCACTTTAATGTTCCTTAAAATGAGAAAATCAGTTTACTAAATAATTTCAACTTTATTAGCTGTTCAAAAGGTTACATGCTGTGCCAAATGATTTAACAAGCACATGTTATTTGATGATGATGTTGTCTCCGTGTTACCGAAAGGGGGTGCAGTAACTTTCGAGGGTAAAGACACAACCCCCGATAGACTATCTATTGTGTATCGGGGGTTGTGGCGCCGCTCGCTCTTTTGTTAGCGGCAAAAAGAATCATTCGTTCGCTCTTTGTTAGCGGAAATATCTATTTTAAATGTAAATATTATGTGTTTCCTTATATATGTGTGATTATCGTCCATATGTGTTGTTATATGTGTGTGTGTGCAAAAATAAATAAGAAAAAGACAAGGAAGCATCTTTCCTCAGCTTAAATACACACACTGCACTCTTTCAAAAATTTTAACAATCGTAAAGTTCCTTTAATAACACAAGACACTTTTTTTTAAAAAACAAATCTATAAGTTAAGACTTAAAACTTATAGATTTGTTTCTATTTATTCCAGTTTACTTTTGCATCTCAACCGTACATAAAATTACTTACAAATGAACTGTACCGCTTTGAAGCGGGCGTCATCTATTTAAATCTTTTGTAAGGGAAGGCTTCCATTTATTGATTAAATAACAGTGAAGAAAATAATTTAAATGAAAACACTGAATTATATCCATACTTTTTTAAGCTATACAAAGTTGATTTTTGGTTTTAAAAATTATACTTTTTAATAATAATTACATAACAATAAAAATACTTCACGCTATTTTCGAATTCTAAATTTTAAAAAGAAAATGTTATATATATATATCTTGAGTGAATAAAAGTTATGAATGCTATTGTCTCAAATTTCTGCCCCCCCCCCCAAAAAAAGAAAAAATTCTATCAACAGATTTAATCAAATTTTTTACATGCTTTCTAGAAAACTACCCGTTTTCTTCAGCTTCAAACTATAGCTTGCAGAACATCTTAAATTCTTAAAACTAAAATAATACTCCATCATTTTAGAGTTCCATTGGCTTGTTTATTCTTCCAACTTAACAGCATATGCTACAAGCATTGCCAAATTCCAAAAGGTTTACAATTGATCATCAGCTATTATACAAAAAATATACGAAATAATATTAACACTATATGTTTATCAAAGAAAAAATCGTCTGCTTTTACTTTTTAATAATATTTTAACACCATAAAAATAATAGCAGTTATAAAATGTCTGAAAAGGAATCGTCAGCTAACTGTCTATTAACAGATTTAGATTATGATTACCGAACAAAACTGTTTATTTATAGCCCATCCTAAAAAATGCCATATTTAATAATTCTCTTTAATTAGTATAAAAACTTCAGCAATATGCATAATATAAAATGAATGATATTGATTAATATTTTTTATGTAGGATTTTTTTCTATCTTCATAAAATTGCATAATCTAAAGAAAAGAAGTAAAAAAATGTAACTTACTTCTTCTGATTCTGTGCAAATTGTAGCCGATTAAAAGAAACGCGCAAATTTTTTTTATTATAATGAACAAAAGAACCTTAAAAATGACATAGGTATAATTGGAAAACGGAAAATGTAAGCATAATTTCATTTTTGTCATTTTTACAGTACTTCGTGCAATTTTTCAATTCTTCTGTCAACATTGAGACAATTTTATACCGAAATTTGAACTAATAAGGAACAACAATTATTAATTGTTATAAAAAAAATAGGTTTGAAAATGACATAGATAAAAAAATTGTTCAATACAATTTAAGGAATGGAATGCTATGAAACTAACCAACAATAATGATTCAAAGTATAGTGAAAAAAATTTCTGATATCATTAAAAATATAAAATATATTTGAACAAAATGATTATTTCTATAGTAATAATTAATTTTTACAAAAAGTAGTATTAATTAAATAAATAATTATTTTACTAATTAGGATATAACTTTTATTATTTCATTTTAATTATATTCTTTTATAATATCATTATTAAATGGGACTTTATATCAAAGCAGAGGCAAAAAAATGTATATGTACTCATGTAATTCTTCGAAATGTTTTTAAAAAGATGTCAAATAGACATATAAGATTCACAATTTTTTTAATTTTTACATAGACTTTACATATCAAATGTTATTTCTTTGCAAAAATTACCCGTCGATAGCTCAGTTGGCAGAGCGGTGGACTGTAGACATACTTCCTAGTAATCCATAGGTCGCTGGTTCGACTCCGGCTCGACGGATGGTTTTTTTTTTTTTTCTTTCAGTTTCTGGAAATTGAAATTTACAAATTGTAAATCGAAAGTAAACATCCAAGCTATTAAATTCGTTTGTATTTGTCTTTCATTTATTAAAATTATTGTCAAAAAATTCTTTAGAAATAGAGTGGCATGTGGATAATTCAGGTATTATTAATGCAATTTTTGGTATTCCAGTTTGTTATTGATATAGTATTAAACCCTCATCTATAACTGGTCTTAATTTTGATTAAATTAAAGACTAAATACTGCAATTTTTTTTTTTTGCCTGAATTGTTTTGTTAATTAAATAATTCGGAATTTATGTTTTCATTTACCGCATGGGAATAAGTTTCAGAAAGCCCTTAATCGATTCAAGAATTTAATTACTATATAATATATTCAACCAAAAGGGAATGAAATATTTCTCACTTTTTTAAAAGTAAAATATTGCCGGTGTCTAAATTGTCTAAAATTCATAAAAATTATATTCTTTTTATGCATGAATTTTCAAATTGTACAATTGTTGGTTCCTAAATGCTATACGCTGCTTGTTTATTAAAATTATTTATTAAGTTATTATTAAGTTAAAAATATTTATTAAGTTAAAAATAATTATTTTAATTATTTTTATAACACTGTTTTAAAATTTTAATTATATCTTTTTTATTTATAAAAGTGATTTGTTGCTTATTCATTAAAATCGTTTATTAAAATTTTTAAACAAATCTTTACAGATTTTTTAAAACAAAAGTTGTTGATTTAACTTTTTACTTATTTAAAAACCCATTTTTCCTTAATTAGAATTTTTAATGCAGTCTCATTACCTTTGAATCGGCCAAATTCTACTATACATTGTCGTTTTTACAAATTTTTTTATTTGTTTTAAGAAAATAAAAAACAATCAATTACTGACAAAAATATTGAAAAATAAAAAATATCAGAAATAAAAAAAACTTTGTGAATATTTTTTTTTTCGTAATTTTTATTAAAAATATCTCATTGTGAAAATCTTTACAACATATTCGGTGGAAAAATCATTCATTATAATATATTATACCTCTAAAATTAATCACTAGATGGCACTACATGACATTAAAAATGTTTTTGTTCACTGCGTGTATTCATTCATTGTATTGTAGCTGTGGTGTTCGTGACTAGATGGCGCTCCGACACGTTTGTAAAATCTTTCAGTTTCTGTTAGACTATTGAAAATAAGCAAATTTTAGATAAATTTTAGATTTGTAGATAAAATATATAAGTAACTTTCAGAAATATGACTCTGCACCAGTTTTAAGTCCGGTGTTATCAAAAGGGAAAGTGAGAAACTTTAAAAAAGAAACAAGTCTGCGCATGCGAATTTCAGAGACTTTGGTGTGATGATTTTTAATTGCGTTTTATAAAATTTATTATATAACCTATTATTTTCGGTAAAATCCTACTTTAGCGTGCCATTTACTTAGACAAGGATGCCAGTAGTTCAAAGTCTCCAATCAATATGGTTGACCAGAAAATCAATATTGTGAAACAATTACAGTTATCCACCTTTTTACAATAAATTTGCATTAAAATTTTTAAATTTATTGATAGGGAGGTTTTTTTTTTTTTTTTTTTTTAAAATCTAAGAAGACTTCTTTTTAAACTTTTTATCTTTTTCCATTTCAAGTAGCTTCGCTACAACATTGAATGTGAAGAATTTTGCTCCTACCAATATTTCAAAAGAAATAGAATAAATTGAGCATGTGATGCCTGCGTCATTTAAAAAAAAAAAAAAACGTCAGGCAGGTTTCTTTTAAACTTTAAAAAAATTTTACGGATTTTCTTGCAGCAGTTACGCTAGTGCATTAAACTAATATTCTATGGAAAATAGAAAGACCACATAAAAAAAAAGGCATCCTTAATATTTTCTATTCTCTATTCCTCTATCTTCACTTCTAGAGACTGATACTTTTCTTAAGAAGATGTTTTAAGGATTAAATACACCTAATCGATTCAAATAATTCCTCATTTGAACAGGGAAAGATTTAGGAATTTCCATATACATATATATAATATAAAATAACAATAGTGGGACTTTTTAGCTACGGAAACGTCGTTCTATAGGCTCCATATATACTCCAAAATATAGACAAAGAATTCTCCGATACAATTACCCTGATAATACCTCTGATTATCCCAATTATCAGACATCGCATTTTTGAGTAACCAATGCGATGTCAAATTATCTCGGGCAATCTATGAAAAAAAAAAAAAAAAAAAAAAAAAAAACCAAAGAATTCCGTTAGAATGGAAAGATAACGTTTAAACAAATAATTGCGAACTAAAGACAAATGATTTCAGAAAGCTCGTGCAGATGGGTTTTTTTCGCCCCTATTCTGACAAAATTCGTGAACAGATGATTTTGATTAGAATAAATTAATTCAGTAAGAATTGCGAAAGGATAAATATTGTCTATTCATAGTCCTTACTAAAGATAACATCAAAATATTTTATTCGCAGAGTGCAGATTATGTAATGAACGGAATGAAACATTCAAAGTTTGATTTATAGCTACTAAATTTGTTGCGGATAATAGATCATGTTCACTATGAAATGTATTTTTAAAATTATGTTTAAAATCATTAATAACTAAACTTCCGCGAAATGTTGACATTTTTTTTCTATAATTTTGATTTTTTTCTTTATAATTTGATCACACGTTTTTTTTTTTTTTTTTTTTGCTTTTCTTATAGAAAGAGAAATTGTTAAAACGATTTTGAGAAATCTCCATGTGTCAGATATACTTGGGTACGAAAACGTTTTTGGATTTATGTTTACTTGTGAACACACTAATTTAAAAACGCTTTGAGCTAAATGGATGAAATTCGGTATGTAATCTTTACATTAAATTTGTAAATTGCTATCAAATTTTAAACGAAACCCATAATCAGACTTGCTGTCAGACCAGAGGCAACAGGGGCAATTATCCCCCTGTCGCCCCCCCTGTCAGCGAGATATTCAAAGTTTCGTCGGTAAAAGTATTTATCACTTCAGGATGGATGTAGAGAATTGCGCACTATTGAATATGATTATTTAAAAACCACCTTGAAGTTAATATATTATAAACAGTTGAAATATCCAAGTAACGGTTAAAACGTTTTGCCTATGTTTGGCAAAATAATCGATAGAGTGGTAAATAAGCAATATGCTGTATTTTGAGGACAATTTTTGATGGACCATCTAAGAACTGAATGCAATGGATGTGGAAGATGCTAAGTTCGCAGATTTTCAGACATCAGATTCAAATGGCTTTCATTCAGCTTATAATTTGTACTACTTTTCACATGTAACCGACAAGCTAACAAGTGAATAAGATATCGACAAGGTGATAGGTTCTTTTTGTTGGCAATTTTTGATCGGCCGACTATGAATTCAATGTTGTGAGTGTCGAAGACGTTAAGTCTCCAGATTTTCTGATATTTGATTGAAATGTCGTTCATTTAAATCACAATTTGCACTAGTTTTGGCACTATATCCGTTAAGTGAATAACATCTCGTATTCTGCCTACAATTTTAAGGCGGTCGGCAGTGAATTGAATGTGATGAGTCGAAGTCGAAGACTATAGCCACAGGTTTTCAGACATTTGATTCAAATGTCGTTCATCAAGATTTTAATTTTCACTAATTTTAGCAATATAAGCGACTAGGCGACATGTGAATAAAGCATAAGAAATGTCGCATTTTGCCAAAAAAATTTTGATCGGTCGACTAGAATTCAATGCAATGGATCTCGACTACGTTAAGTCCAAATTCTCAATCATTTGATTTAAAAGTTATAATGTTCATTATTCATATACTTTATGTTATATTTAGCAGAATAATCAATAAGCCGGTAGGTTAATAAGAAGTTACGATTTTCCGAATAATTTTTTTTCCCCTTCGGCTAAGATTTTATCATAAATTATGCGAAAAAAATTATTTTCATCGAGCACTTCGATTACCTGTCAGTGAAATTATTAGAGAAATTGAAGCTTTTATATTATTAATGAATAGGACGATAGAGTTGTTTCCCATAATTCATTCAAGTTCTAATCGTCGTCTTATTCATCTGATTGTTACATCCTCGGTAATGAATTGGTAGATTTATTTTATTCATTTCACTATGAGAATTATCTGACTGAAGTCTGGTTAATGGTTAAATTAAATTTAATCGAACACTCTTTTTTTTTTTTTGCACTATTGTGCATATGCATGCTAAAAGGATTATGTGGCTTCTGATTAGATTATGTGGCTATGATACGAAATTATGTGGCTTCATTATAAATCACTGGAGTAAATAAATTGCACAATTGCAAATTAAGTTTATTTAACAGTAAAATATCTGTTTTCTTTTGCAATCTATTTTATCAGGCTACAATTATTACACTAGAGAAGTATTACTGACTACAACTGAAGACAAAAAAAAAATAAAAATAAATATGGCAGTTTTTTTAGCTACACTAAAAGGGTTTCACCAGTTATGCACTAAATTTGTTAAATAAATTACTACCTAAATTATTCAAACTCTGCACTCAATATTATGAATATGTAATCAGGGAACGTATCGTTTATATACTTTTTTCTTTCAATTACTATTCGTGACAAAAACTATATAATTTCAGATGCTTCTAAATTTTTAATAGACTTTGAATAAAGATGTCTTGATAAAAAGATGATTAAAATGGTTATTCGTAGAATACTCATATATAATACATTAACCCCTTGTCATACGAATTCACTTAACTTTCTAATTAGATGGCAGACCTTATTTGGGATAATTATTGTTATTTTAATCCCTAGAATAATATAAGAGCATTTAAGGTAATGAAGCGTTTTCAAGTGATTTTTGCATTTTAAATTATTTATTACTTTTCCGTAATTGCAGATTTAAAGTTAAAAATTTAATAATTATTGAATCATAGAATAATAACCATAACGAATCAGATTCGTTTTTGTATACGAAGGGGTTAAGAAAAACCAATGCATGCAACTGAGGGGATAAAACTCACTTTTTGGGAGGAATATTAGCTTGCATTAACTCCGAATTAAAAATGTATTTAACCATAAGAACGCATGCCTAAAAATGCAGAAAAGGGAATTCATATTCTAGATCTAATTGTTTCTTAATAAAACGCATTTTTTTTTAAGCCTAAATATATACAGAAAAATAAATACATGGGGGAATCTAATGTTTAAACATCCCATTTTTCATAAGAATATTTTTAATATCTTACAGAAAAAAGTAAGTTTGTACATATGCTTACAAAATATTTTCTATACTATTCTTAAGAAACAACATCATTATATCTTTTCTGCATTCTATATTGATCGTGTCAGAACTATAGTAAATTTTTTTTGTTGTATTAAATGTTATTTGCTGAATTTTTGTTGCACAAATATTCTCATCGGATTCGAAATACATCTGAATTCCTGCTGGTTGCTGCAATCCTGATTTAATAAATATTTTAGGTAGGGAACTACGCTGAAAATCGATTTTTGATGAGAACATCGAATATTTTCTATTTATTATTTTGGATTTCTGAAAAAGTTTCTTTTATAAATCTTTTTCTTTCAACATTTATTTTATATAGCTTCTGGTATAAAATAAGAGCATACACTTGTTCATTTAGCATGACACGTCATTCTGGCGCAATCTGTGTTTCTATCTATATTCTGCAATCTAGAAAGGAATATAACATATTTTTCCTAATTTTATATCTCAGAGAAATTAGATCTCAAGAGTCTCATAAAGAAATAGACTCAAATATTGACAATTTTTTGATGGTCATTAAGAGAAACTGATAACATTTTTTTTTATACAAATTCCTTTGTAAAGTTTTAACAATGAAAGAAAATATCAGTATCTGAATAAAAAAGAAGCTAAATAATGCTTGATTTTCTTTAATTAAATGCAAAATTAATTATTAGGAATTATTTTGAAGCCAAATGAGAGATATCCCCCCCCCCCCCCTGTCGGATTTGTCTTGTCTCGCCGTAGGCAAATCTCTGATGCCGCCTCTGTGTCAAACTAAAACCCAAAATGCTAGATAAATAAAATTTCACATAGAGATTTGGTATTTAAAATGCAAATACGTTTTAAATTTTGAACTAAATCCGTTAAGAAGATGTGATTTTGTTCTTCCACATGTATGTAAGAGCAATAACTCAAAAACAAAAACAAAAAAAAACAACCCAGAAAGACTTAGATAATGAAATTTAATGCACAGTTTTAACATATCTCAAGTATAGATTTTTTAAATAAAATTTTGAGGCAGATATGTATAAAGATTAACCGTCTGTCTGTCTATACTTTTGCATATATATTAACGAGGTAATTCGAAAATGCAAAGAGGTAAATGAAAAAAATTCGGTATGCCAATTTGTTTATAAAATTGCAGCTCTGTTTATTATTTTTTGCTTCAGTCAGTTGGAAAAGAGACATCCAAAATGTATATTTACTTTCTTGTATATGTATAACAGACAAAGTATAGTGATCAATGTAGGAAATCGAACTCGAGATACCGACGAATCGCCACGTTTTAGTCTCCCTGAGTTCGATTTCGATTTTTGAAAAATGTTCGTCTGTCTGTGGCAAAGATAACTCAAAATCACCTTGAACTCGACGGATGAAATTTGGTATACAATCTTTATACCAAATATGCAGATGTTTATCAAATTTTGTGTAAAATATGTTCAGAGGAAGTCCGGCTGTTCGAATATAAGTAAACGCGATAGTTACAAAACGAAAAGAGAAATTCAGATACATCTTTTGTGTAGACATCTATTAATTTTTGAGTCAAATCTAACAAGGGGTTGACCGTCTGTCTGTGTTAGTACATTAAGAAAAATGTAATCCTGGTAACTCAAAAATGATGTGAAATGTATCAAATCTGGAATGGGATTTTGTGATTACAAGTGCAGTTTTGTGTCAAATTTTGTTTTAATCGGTTGGGAAATACGTGTCTAAAACACAACTTTGATTTTTGGATATTATTAATGCATGCCAGGGATTATTTTTCAAATAAAATGCCAAGCAGGACACTAAAGATTCAGTAAAAATTCTATATTTACGACGAAAGTTAATATTTCGTAATTATCGTACTCCAATACCACGCAATGCATTTTCAGGAATAATACCTTTATTAGAGAATATGCGAGAAAGTTTTGGAAAAACCACTCCCACTGTTCTATATTTAATAGATTTCAGTATAAGGTAGGATTTTAATAAAATTTTGAAATATGATTATACTTACAGTAAAGGTTTAACTTCAGATTCAAACAATGATAAATAAATTTTTAAAGTGCTTCCATTTTTATATACTGTTTTTCTTTCCTGTGAGATAATTGAATGTATACAAATATAGTCAGAAAATTAAAGAAATGCATGGTATACTGAACTAAGTGGTGTAAGGCTTTTAAAATAGTATGAATTATATGTCTATCAAAATTTGAAATTATTTATCAAAATTAATTTATCTTGAAAGCCATTGTGATAGAGATACATAACATATTTAATTGAAATTTAAGTTAATTAATTAATTTCTCATAAATCCTGCCGAAACAGATGTTTGTCTAAGGCATATAAAATTAAGTAAAAATCATAACACCTCATTTCAATCATATCAGATTAATTAATACTTTAAATTTCATTTGAAATCTCATTTTATTTTCAATTTCTCAAGCCGAATAAATCGTAGTCATATAAATAAAAATATATAATTCCATAATTTTTAGCAACTATGTTATCAACACAATTAAATAATGAATAATATAATTAATGAATTACAAAAATATGGCATTTACAATAAGCAAGATACTGCACATGGTACTGCAAATTCAAGTTAAAAACAGCCATTAAATAAACACATGATATGAGAACTGGGTACATTAAAAATTTAAAAATGCCAAAATATCAGAAAAAAAAATTAAGTAAAGAAGTAAACTATATTATAACAATTTTAAATCAATAGGAATGGCTTCCGTAAAACCTTCTCCACACTCTTTAATTAACTTTTGGCGTGAATTTAGAATTTTTGCTAAATCTACTGCGAAATTTTTGGCGATTAATCCCTCGCATGTTGTTGATAGAATCCGAAAATCGGATTTGTGATTTAGACATGATTTTCTAAACCAATTGAAACAATGATTTGGCCCAAAGCTGCACTTATAGTCACAAAGTCTTAAACCAAATTTTATATATTTAAGTTATAGCGACTTTCAGCTATCGCGTTTGCATGTTTCTGAAAGCACAGACCGACAGACAGTCAACCCGTCTTTGGATCTGGCTCGAAATTAGACATGTGTCTACACTATGGATATTAATTTTGCGTACCAAATTTTATCTGTCTAGATCTTTTAGTTTTGTAATTATAGTACTATATTCGAACAGACGGACAGACATATTTTCCTCTGAACGAAGTTTGCTCAAAATTTGATGGAAATCTCCAAATTTGGTGTAAAGATCGCATACCAAATTCCAACCGACTGGCTTAAATTGTTTTTGAGTTATCTCTATCATAGACAGACAGACATTTTTCAAAAATGTGTTTTTCTAACTCAGGGAAGTCTAACACTTGGAGATTCGACAAAATCTCGAGTTCGAAATTTTTGACTATTACTGTACTTTCTCTATACTATGTATATAAGAAAGTAAAAGGCAAAAACGACAAAAATAAAACATTTACAACAGACTAAAGATTTTCCCGTATTAAAGAAACAAACTTCTATTTAAAATTTTTCGTTTCTCTTCTGTAGCTTTCAAATAACAATTCAGTTGCGCAGTTGTATTCATAGACGAATCCATAAAACATTTAATTTTTTTCACCGCTTTCGAATCTTTTTTTTTAATTCTAACTTCTTTAAAAAATATAATTCACTAGAACAGCTGAAAAATCATAAAACAAGTATTCACATTCGTATATTACTCTCGTAAATTAATGGGTGTCCCCATTGAAAACAAATGCAAAACATCAACAAGAACGAAATTTTAAAAAACAATAGCAAAGAAAAAAAAAAGATTGTTCCACGTCGTTGGTTTTGAAGAGATCATACCATCTGCGTTTGCCGGTGCAATTAGTTTCACTTTGTGATGGCCAAGGTTCAACAAGGAACGCTCAAAAAAAGCTCCCTTTCTTTCTTTAGAAAGATTTAACACGCAAAATTAGAAACAAAAATTGTAATATTGCTGATGGCAACACAGAGGTGAATATTTGCGCAATAATTGAAATTGATTGTTTGGCATCAACATCGAAAGGACTTTCTAGAATCTTTAGAAAAATGTAATCACGAGGTGATGAGAAGCGGAAGGAAACACGATGGGTTTAGAGAATTTTGAAAAAAATAAATAAATAAAAGATTTCTCCATCAATCCACAAGGATCTTTGCTTCACGTAAGCCTTTTACTATAAGTTTTACTTAGTGACCTTCTAAGTCACGCATATCAAACTCAAATGTGGTCCATCTGAAAAGATAAGAAGTTCCAGTTTTTTGTTCGTTTTCTCTCTTTTTTTAACGTGCTTTTCATATTTGTCCCAGTTTAGCTTAAAATATCCCAGATTGTTTTGGATTTATTTATTTACCTTCTAAATGAAGAATATCAAACTCTATCTTAGCGCGGCCTAGATAAAGAAATTAAGTGTTCCAGTTTATGATTTGTTTTGTTCTACGAGGGGATTGGGCTCGTATTTGGGGATGAGAAGCTTTCGGCATGGTGGTTGGTACACTAAAAGGTAGGGTCTGGCTCTTCCCCTCGATGACAGAACGTACTTCTTAAGGGAAGGGTTGTACCGTGGCAAGTGTTTGCTCTTAGGACTCACCCCTAGTTCCAGTCAGTGTTGCTGTTGCGACGGTCCGAATTCCGCCGTGTCCAAGTAGTCAGCTTGTGGTTATGATTTGTTTTTAATCTCTTTTTTTGAAAAATCTTTTAGATTTGACCAGGTTTAGAATACATATCGAACTTCTATGGGATCACTTTTTCACTTGCTAAATCAAGCATGCATAATTTTTGGAATTTTAACTGCGTGCAGTCCATCTAAAGAGATTTGATGTTCCAGTTAACACTTTTTTATAGTTCTTTGGTTGTTTTTTTTGTTATTACCGTTTAGAACAAAAATATCTCGAACAATCCTGGGAATGTCTTATTTATTTTTTTTCAAAATTAACTATAACAAAGTCATGGAACTCTGGGATGCATGTAAGTCAATAAAATGACAAGATAATTTTTTTCTTCATTGTTTCTTCTTCTGAAAAATCTTTCAGAATTGACACAGTATAGAATACAACAATTTGGACAGTTGTGGGATCGTTTGTTGATCATCAAAATGTAGCACGTTCAATTCGTAGAACACTGATTGACTGTATGTCAACTAAATCGACCATGCGATTCAGAACAGCCCCCTATTTTCAGCTCTTTATTTCGATTTAGTAAAGCGTTTAAAAAATAGTGGGAGTGGTTCCCCACAAAAGTTTTCGCACACCCTTTAATAAACTTGTCATGCCAGAGAATGTCTTGCGTGGAATTCGCATATAATATTTATGAAATATAGATTTTTGTCGTGAAAGCAATTTTACTGAATTTGTCGAGTTATTTAGCGATTAATCCTTGGTATGCTGTTAATAGTATCCAAAAATTGAATTTGTGTTTTAGAAACGTTTTTCTCAATAGATTGAAACAAAGATTTGACAGAAAACTGCACTTGTAATCTCAAAATCTCATTGAGTCATTGAGTTTTGGAATTATCGCGTTTATGTGTTTCTGAAAGTATAGACCAACATACAATCAAACCTTTGTCGGCCTTGGCTTTAACTTTGACAGGTGTCAATACTATAGATATTCCTTTCGTGTTCCGAATGTCATCTATCTAGCTCTATTCGTTTTGTAATTATCGTGTTAATTTATATTCGAACAGCTGAACTTCTTCTAAACAGATTTTACTCAAAATTTGATATAAATTTGCAAAAATGGTGTAAAGAGCACATACCCAAATTAGCGTTATAAAGAGAAATTTATTTTCAGTGAGAATGCACTTCTTTTAAACAATGGCGCTTACAATCACAATTTAGACTACAAGTATACTTAATCATAGATTTACATATATGATAGGTTTCCCTCAAATGGTACATAACTTGAAATTACATAATTCGAACCAATGTTTCATTTTTAACTTTTTTGGTATATGCAGAGAAAGTACTGTAACAGTAAAAAATTGGACCTTCAAAATTTTCATGGATCTCCATGCATCAGAATTCCTAACATCCGAAAATCGCATTTTATGTATCATGTCTCTCAGTCTGTCTGTGAAAACGATGACTCATAATAGTTAGAGCTATACGTCTGGAATTTGGTATGTGGTCTTTGTAAAAATTATTGCATTTTATGATTACACAATAATTTATTTGATAGTGAAGATTATGTCCTGAGTGAAATGACTGGAAGACACATGTTGTCTTTTATTTGGTTTATTGGTAACATCAACAACAAAAGGCACAAGATTATGCCATAGTGTAGTAGGCCTAGAGAGCTACACATAAAATTTCTCTGGAGAGAGAGAGCCGAGATCACACTCCCCCAAGTACAGGAGTCAAGTTCACTTCTACTGGAAGAAAAAATATACTAAACAATAACAGGGAGACCACATGATACATGATTGGCAGCTAGCTCCGCCCTGGAAGATCACGTGCTTAGCTGAATTCTTAACAGCCTCAGCTCCAAATTTGTAGATATCTATCAAATTCTGAGCAAAATTCATCAGTCTATCCGTATGGCGACAACTAAAAATGCCAAGAATTAGATGGATAGAATTTGGCTCATAATTTTATCATCAGAATTGTAAATCTGCGCCAAATTTTGGGTTAAACTCGCCAAGGAATGATCATCTGTTGGTTTGCAAATCTGGTATGTCTTTATTTAAGAACATAACGGTTTAGATGAGTGAAATTTAGCATGTGGTTTTGTAATCAAAACTGTAATTCTATATAGAATTTTGTTTTTCATTGATTCAAAGTAAGTCATCGACCAAAATGAATATTGACTTTTCTTCGTTATATTACGGAGTATGAAACGCGCCATATTGCGTCGATTCAAATTAATTTTGGTGAAGATGGGAGTAAGGAAAGACACTTCCGCTCACGGGTTTTACCAAGACTTTCGAGGTTTTGCCCCTCCCTTCCTCATTTAGCATGAAATGTTCGGGAAAGCGGGCTCTTATGAAGGAAACTGAGGTCAGTGCTATATTGACTAAATATTCGAAAATAAATATATATTTTGAATAACTACAATATATATAAATAATTATGCCTGCTCTAAGTTCCAAAATTCATATTAATGTATATAAAAATAAAATATTGTCTGTAATGGAAAGTTTTCGAATTGTCGGGAGTTGTTATCTAAAAATTGCTGATAAAATTGATCTATGGATTGGGATTGATCTAAGTAAAAGTTGTCCCAAAATTAACCCAAGCATTGAATTTGCCACTATTCATGCAGTAAAATATTGGCAATCCTATTAAAAAGCACATTTGACAGCTGATAGTTTAGGATTAAGAAAAATGGAGCATTGCACGATAGAACAAAGAGTTTTCATTGTTGAACAGTATTTAAAAAATAATGAAAGTTTTGCGGTCAAAGTTCAAAAATTTGAGAATTGGCCCCGAGATCGTATGATTTAACGCCACTAGTTTTCTTTTTATGGGTTATTTGAAGTCAAAGGTCTATGCCAACAAGCCTACAAGCACGCGTGCATTGAAGGAGGAAATTCAAAGCTGCATCAACGAAATTCAACCACATTTACGCAAAATAGTCATGGAAGTTATCGACAAAAGAGATCATATGTGCCAGCAAAGTCGCGGAGGTCATTTGCTCTATGTGTGATTCCATACATAGCCCTATCCTGTGTATTTTATGATTCAATAAAAATATAACAATTTAGGGGGGGAAACTGTGCTTTTCATTTAATTCAAATCTTGCGTTAACACGTTGTTCGATCGTGTAATGCTACATTTTTATTAACCCAAAGCTATCAGCTGTCAAATGACTCTTTCAGCAGAGTTGCCAACACTTTACTGCACGAATGGTAGCAAATTCAAATCCAGCGTTAATTTTGGGACAACCTTTATGTATTGATATCTGAGTGCGTTTTCATTAATTGGGTGATCATAATTCATTGATTGCAGTTAGCCTCTAGCTATAAACATTATGTTTCATGTATTTCTTTGGTGAGAATTCATCGAGGGGAGATTCAATGGATGCTGCCAAGATATTATGTCTTTGATCAGTTATTCACCAGAATTCAATCAACGCGGGCTCTCATGTAGCGGTAGTATTTCAGAAGTTCTCCATCCTGCTGTAAACATCATTTTTCATCCTCAAACATTTATTGTTCCTATGTTTTCAGATAAACATGATGATTTGCTAAATTTGGCATCTCATCAAACGTTCATTCCTATAGAGAGGCAAAAGACATATGCACGCATGCACGCGCGCACACACATGTGGTGGGAAATCTCATGCCGTTGATGGCCAATTGTAAACAGACACAGATGTACCGTTCGGATGATGTGACAAAGTTCATCCTTCAAAGTGTTTTCACATTTTTGAATTATCTATTAAACAGGTATTTATCAAACCACACAAATTCAGATATGATTTAAAAAATTTTCTGACTCGGGTATGTTTGAAATGCTGAGATTCATGGAAAACTCCAAGGCTAATTTCGATAATTTTTTTTGTCTATTTAAGGATGTAGAAGAAACCTTCAATTATTACTTTTAAGCAGTGTTTGATAAATTTCTGAAACAGCGCTTCCCCTCCTTCCATTTGACCCTTTTCATCTCCCGCAAAAGATTTTAATTCTGGGCATCAGACACGGGTGAAAAGATCCAAAAAGATGGGTTTCAGTTTGAAGAGCTCTTTTCACTTTGAACGACTGGTAGAAAAGAAAGTCGAAAGTAATAAGGTCAGTGCTTGAAGCAATTTTTATCTGCTTCTTTGTTACTCTATTTCATGAAGGACCTTTTCTTCAAAATCTAAAGACCAAAGTTTTTTCTTGTATAGCCTGTCCTCGAACCAAATGAGCTCTGCCAACTAGAATTGGAAATAACAGGGAAAGAAATTCGTATATCTAATCCGAAACCTATTAGCATGGTACTGTTTGAGACTTGATTCGTCTGTCCTTTCTTCTCATTTCATTAATCATTCATTCATTTAATTTAATTGGCTTCATTTCATTCTTTAATTTAATTTAAATGGCTTTATGTCATTCATTTAATTTAAATAGCTTCATGTCATTCATTTAATAATTCTCCGAATAATGATTTTTTACAGCAGTTAGCAGCAGTAAGAATATCAGTCTAAATGCAATGCAACATTCGAAAGTATCATTTATTTTATCATTTGCGTTTATACGAGAGCTGTCTAAAAAGTATCCGACCTTTGACCAGGAAAAATATATTACTGACGTGATGAAATTGGGACCCTAATCCCTTTCAAAGGAGGCCACTTGCGCCTTCACACACTTAGCCTATCAATTTTTCCATTACCGAAAATATTCCTGGAAGGCTTCTTTTGGATTGGTGTTCATATCCGTTGCCACGTTCTGCATTATCTCTTCTCTATTTAAAATGGGATTTCTTTCAACGGCATCTTCAATTTCGATAACTACCGGAAATCGCGGGGATCCATATCTGGAAAGTATGAGGGTTGGAAGATTACTAGAATTCCGTGTTCCGCCAGGAAAGTCTGGATGCGTCATCTTGAGAAAAATCAAAAATCCTACGCACCTTACTCGACGGCAGCAGGGAACGGCTGACACACTCCAATACGGAGAAAAAATTCATTCAATTCATTAAATTGTCTCCTTTTACTGTGCATGGTTGCGCCGCTCTAGCATCGTTATCGTAAGCAGGAAATTTCAAGGTTGGATGCTTTTTAGACAGCTCTCGTATAATATCACTAGTTGACTTTGGCAATTAGCTGAGATATTGGTTATATTTAATTTAATTTATTGTTTAGACTATTTTCATGTACATGATTCTTCCAAATTATGAAATATTAAAACCGTGTTATTTTATATTATATATGCTCTTTATATTATGTGCATGAACTCTTCTAATAAAGACCAGGTCCGTGAAATCATAGCATTATTAAAACGTTCAACTCATCTATTTTCTAAATGTAGAGGTATTGAAATTTCACTTTATTATTCGTTCTGCTAATTATATAAATATTCAACAGAATCGAACCTAGCTTTAAAGGATTAAAGAAAATATTGGGCTCAAATATTTGATAAAATAGTGAAAATGATTTGAATGTCATTCACTGCAACGAAAGTATTGTTGTGAGATACACTTAAAAATATCTTTAAAAGTGAATTAAATCGGAACTAAAGTATTTTACAGAAATTAACATAAATGGCAAGATTGAAAATATAATTTTTTGGTCTTCAAAACGTTATAAAAGTAATTTTTGTGCGTAATATCATAACTTAGCTTAATTTTTACTTTCTCGTATACGGAGTAAGTCAACCAACTCACTCTCCGACCCGCCACGAAGACACACGGATACGATATACACGGACACGATAAACCATAAGGCTGAATGTCCGGATCGCCGCAACAGCAACACTGGTGGGAACTGTAGGTGAGTCCTAAGGGCCATCACCGGCCACGGTACAACCCTTCCCGAAGGAAGTACATCCCGTCATGGGAGAAGTCAGATCCCCCACCTATTTGTGTATTCTCAAGGGTGGCGAGATCCAACCACCATGCCGGAAGCATCTCATCCTCATTTCGAGGTGTCCCCCGGGGGTTCGTATACGGAGTAAAGTACTTCTTTATGAATCACCCTCTATTTAATAGAATTTTTTAGGAACCATTAATCGGTGAACCAACTTATGAAAGGCTACAATAATTTAAAATGAAGTACTTGTACTTTAAATATCACAATACACAGTTAACTCTCATATTCTGCACATTTATTTTTAATTAAAATACAAATATTGGTTGCCTTAAATGATTTTTCGGTTTTGCATCTTCTCGAAATTAATATTTCATAAAATGTTCAAATGATTCTACGGCGGAAAACGAATTAAACTCAAACTATTAACAATATTTTCTTTCAATAAGTACGGGAACAAATAATATAAAATAATCGTTTATATAAGTGGTAGCGTAGTTTAAACTTATAAGTCACTTTGGACTAAAAGACAAAAGTTCTTGCATACACTGTTTATTTTCACGTTTAAGACGAGGGCGGCACATAAATTAAAAGACAGAAATATATGTCTGCAGTACAGCGCGGCCATGGATACCGAATTCTTTATACAACAACGTTGCCATTTACAATGACATCAAAAGTAATACTGGTTGCCAGATATAATAATATAATTTAAAAATAATAAAAAAATACACTGGGATAATATACAAAATGAAATAAAATAAAATATTATTAAAATACAATCATATCCAAACACTAATAAAAAGCAACTACTTAATTAACTGCTACAAACTTATTTACACAATGGAATTTTTCACATGAGCACAGATGGAGAGACTGGTTTCTCATAGACAGACCTAATTGAAATTTTACTTTTTATAACCAAATTTCATCTTTCTAACTTATTGAGTTTTTGACTCATCATTTTCTCTACAAGCAAACTGAAAGAGATTCCTAAAATACTTATAAATTCCTCAAAATCTTGAGATTAGATTTGAAGGCAATTAAAATTTTTCTCCATCACACTTTGGGTACGAGAAAATAAAAAAAAAACATATTTACAGTGGCCATAAGGTAATTTAAATTATTTGCGGCACATAAAACTAAAACAAATGAATGGAAAAATTGAATTTCATATGTGGAAAGCAAGGAAAGTAAAAGGAGTTGAAAATATCTGCTAAAAGTTCCGTTGTAAGACAGGGGGCTAGAGGGCCCTACTATTGATTAATATGAAATTATTTTTTATGAGTTTTATACACCACGCCATTAAATTTATATGTGTTTTTTTTATCACTCAAATATTAATGAAATTTTGCATCCATTTTTCGAGTGTATTTGATATATTTTCTATTCCAAAGCGCCAAATTCTCTCTTATCGGTGTTAGTAGTTATTAATTTTTACTTTCTCTTTTTCTTTCTAATCCCTACGTTTTAGACCTCCTTGAGTTCGAAAAACACATTTTTGGAAATGTCCGTCTGTCTGGAAAAAAGATAACCCCAAAACTCTTTGAGCTAGATCAGTGAAATTTGGTATATAGTCTTTATACCAAATGTGCAGATTTTTATCAAATTTGTGCAAAAAAGGGAAAGTCTGTATATCAGGCGATTTGAATATAATTTAACACGATAACTACAAAGCAAAGAGAACTAAATAGATAAATTTCGATATAAAAAAATCAACATCTATAGTTTAGTTAGACACCTATCAAATCTGAGCTAAATGCAGCAAGGGATTGATCGTCTGTCGGTCTGTACTTTTAGAAACATGTAAACAGGGTAACTAAAATTCGCAATGACTTAAATATGTTAAATTTGCTAAATGATTTTATGACTACAAGTGTCGTTTTCTGTTAAATATTTATTTCAATCGGTGGTAAAAAAAGCTTCTAAAGCAGAAATTCGATTTTCGGATACTATTAATCGTATGCCAGGGATTAATCACAAAATAACTTGTGAAGGAAAAGACATGAAAGATTCAGTAAAAATGCTAAATTCACACCGAAAGATAATATTTCGTTCTCTGGGATAAAATCATTATTAGAGAGTCTGCGAGAAAGTTTTGTGGAGACCACTTCCGCAGTTTTTTTTAAAAAAATTCATTTTACATATATTTTCAACAGTCTGCATATGAAATCTGGTTTCATTACATTAATTAATTTTAGATGTTGATGATTCCATACAAGGAACATTATTTTATAGCCACCTTGTACTTGTGAAAGCTTATATCTTGTTTCGATCCACAACCGAATGAATGATCGATGTATTTAACTTTCCGATCAAATAACACCACTTGTAAAGCAAAACTTGTGGAAGACAATGATTGTTTAGCAATTATTCTCTTAAGAATTCGTAGGAAATAACAATGAACTCGTCTGACATTGTTAAAAGGCATTGTTAGAGGGAGACTGTAAAAAACGATAAAAGACTCATTGTTTATCAGATCTTGCACTAATATTCAGAAATAAATGTTTTGAAAAACTAGTCTGTAGTTTTTCTTCAAAGGTAAAGTTCAACGATACCGTTAACAATAAAGAAACATTAATATTCATTTTTATTTTCTCGTATATGTAATATAGAGAAAGCATATTAATTGTCAAAAAATTTGAACTCGAGATTTTGGCTAATATCCATGTTTTAGACTTCCTTGAGATCAAAAACATATTCTTGGAAAATCCCCATCTGTTTGCGACAAAGATAATTAAAAAATGCTTTGAATTAGATAAAATTTGATATAGGGTCTTTACACCAGTTTTATTAGTTATATAGAATTCTATCCTATTTTGAGCTAAATCCGTTCAGAGGAAGGTCAGTCTGTTCGCCTGTTCGAATATAACACGATAACTACAAAACTAAGAGAACTAGATAGATAAAATTCGGTAGACATGTTTAACATCTATCTGTGACAAAAATAACTCCAAAATGCTCTGAACTGGACGGACAAAATTCGCTACACGGTATTTACATCAAATTTCTAGACTTTTATCAAATTTTGAGAAAATCTATTCTGGGGAAGTCTGTTTTTCAGTCTCTCCAAATATACATTAACACTTTTACAACAAGACGAAGAGAACTGGAGAGAAAAAATTAACCGATATAACATCTATAGTGCAGACACCTGTCAAAGTTTGAGCTATATTCAATTACTGGTTGACTATCAGTTGGTCTGTATTTTTAGAAACATGTTAACGCGATTATTCAAACATGCAATGATTTAAATAAATCAAATTTTGCATGGGATTTTGTGATCCAAGTGCAGTTTTGTGTCAGTCGGTTGAGGAAAACGTGTGATGACGTCGTGTCGGCGTTACCACGAAAAGAGTGTGCAATAGCTTCTGAGGGTAAAGATCCTTGAGCACCTGAGGACAGAAGTCTGACTTCTAGCTCATATGAAGATAAAACTCACACGTTCTCATGCACAACCCCATTTTACATGGGGGCACATTCACACACCTCACAGATAGAACACAGATGAAGAACAACCGAACCGGGATTCGAACCCGGGACGTCTAGATCACGGGGAAGATGCGCTACTCCTATGAAAGGACGCCGGCTAGGAAACCATCTCTAAACACATATTCAATTTTTCTGCATGTCAGCCTGCAATAATCGCATGTCAGGGATTAATTGCCAAATAACTCGCCAAGGATGGTACGATATATTTAGTAGAAATGTTGAATTCATGTCAAAAGTTAATATTTTGTAATTATTGTATGCGAATACTAAGTAAGGCGTTCTATGACATATTAAGTTTATTAGGGAGTATGTGAGAAAGTTTTGGGAAGACCTTTTCCACTCTTTTAAGAATATATTTATCAAATATTTTTTTAAAATTTTATTTAACTGTTTAGTGTAAACAAGTGATTCTATAACGATCTGTTATTCACAGCGAAATCCAAGTGAAATGGAAAACGTTTTCGCTCCACCGTGCGCACATGCAAATGGTTGAATAAACTACTTTTTTCCCTCAAGTCATAAAATCTATGCAATAAAAACTGTCCTATTAATGTCAGGAAATTCTAGAAGCTTCATTCTCTTAATATTTTCCGTGAATAAGATTTTCAAGAACGTGGATATTCTATTCTGTGCTATAATACTTATTGAAATCCTGAATAAATTTATTCGTAGCATATAACTTATTACGTTATAAGCAATATATGAAACACCAACATTCCATAGAATACCTTGGCATTTTATATTTTAAGCAAATTTTGAAATAATTATATATTTTTCCTAGGAATTGTTTCCCTTTAATTTTGTTTATCATTGATCTTCTTTATTTTTCGGTTATTTTTTCAAATCCTTTATTTCGCTGCTATGCGCTCCTTAGAGACAGGTGGCAGAACACATAGCTCCTTTGGTTACTGAGTTTCAATAAATGCAGCATAGTGACTTTACTACAGGTAGACATTACTTCCTTGGTTATACGAGATATTGTTTTGGATTTAAAGACTTTACCGATCACTCTGTATATAAATTGCTACTTGTCTTGTAAACTGAAATAACAAATTATGATATTTTGAAAGAATTTTTGCTTCCTCGTATACGTAATATAAAGAAAGTATAGTAACCATCAAAAATTTTGAACTCAAGATTTTGACGAGTCTTCATTTTTTAGACCTCCCTGAGTTGGAAAAGCACATTTTTGGAAAAATATCTCTGTCTGTCTGTGAGAAAGATAACTCAAAAAGCGTTGAGCTAGACAGATAAAATTTGGTATACGGTCTTTATACCAAATTTTCAGATCTCTATCAAATTTTGAATAAAATCTGTTCAGAGGAAATTCGTCTGTCCGGCTGTTTGAATATAAGTTAACACGATAATGACAAAAAGAAGAGGGCTAGATAGATAAAATTAGTTACAAAGAAATAACATATATAATGTAGACACTCTTCAAATTTTAAGACAAATCCAACTGCGGGTTGAATATCTATCAGTCTATACTTTCAGAAACATGTAAACTCAATAATTCAAAAGAATATTGACTTAAATATATCAAATTTGGCATAAGATTTTGTGAATACTAGTGCAGTTTTGTGTGAAATTTTTATTTCAACTAGTTGAGAAAAACGTGTCTAAAACATAAATTCGATTTTTGGACAGTATTAACGCATGTCATGAATTAATCGCCAAATAACTCGCCAAGGAGCACATAATATATTTAGTAAAAATGCTAAACGAAATAATGCCAAAAGTTATTATTTCGTAACCATTGTACGCCAATGCCATGCAAGGCGTTCATTGGCACGACCAGTTTATTAGAGAATATGCGATAAAAATTTTGAGGTGACCACTCCCCCTGGTTTGTAATAACTATGAAATTTTAAAATACTTACTAAGATCAATTATCTTTTAAAAGTAAAATTTTAAAGAGATTGCTATAGTTAATAAGGTTTTGTGTTTGCTATAATGTGCATTCTGTAATGCTTAATTCACCCGATCACAAACTGTACGTAGTTAGGATTGCAGTGTAGGCATATTGCAAATTTTAACTTCAAATTGTTACCAATAATTTTACATTTTTTTTAACATACAATTCGGTAAATTGTATGCATAAATGTTGTAACTGTAATATCTGTATTTATAAGGAGGAAGTGCTTGTGTGTGTGTGCGTGTATATATTTTGGCTTTCTGTAGAGCATACCATTATACCTAGAACTATCAGATTCGACATAGATTTAATTTGGATATTTAAAATGAGCTCTTCCAAGCGAAATATCTGACATTTTTATTAATTAGAAATTAAGCAAAAATACGGCGTTTTCCCAAATAAGGTTTCGACAATATTATAGCACAAATTTGATTTTTGCATCATTTTAAAATTTAAAAATTGTCTTCTTTAATATTAAGATAGATAGCGGATAGGCAGACAGATAAACATAATTCTAGAAGTATGTTTTTCGAACTCATGGATGTCTAAAATGTGGAGATTTATCAAAATCTAGAATTCGAATTTTAGATGATTACAGTATTTTCTTTATACTTCGTATACAAAAAAAGTAAAAAATAAATAAATAAATAAAAACTATGAGATATTAGTTACAAAAATGCAAACGATTTGAATTTTACTTCAACAATGAAATATACTATTGTAAAATACGCTTAAAATATTTTATTAAAAATAATTAATAATAGGAAGTAAAATTATGTGGCAAAAAATTTGGTTTCATTGAAGAGGCATTGTTTGAAAGTTAAGATGCTATAAAAATTTTGTAATATAATATTTTCGGAAGTCTTAGGCGGAAAAATATTAAGATTTCAATTAATTTTTGATTAAATAAAATTCCAATTGAAATTTCAAAAAAAAAAAAATCTCTCCAAGGAACATCTTCCCATATTTCAAAATACACAGTGGCTCAAAAAATTGAGAGTAGAGCTTACTTTTATTTGATAAATCCAGCTTTCAATATAAATAACACATTTAAAAATACTTTTTTCAATTAGAGTCTTTGTTTTAAAAAATTTATCTCTACTATTCAATGCTTGATATTAAATGAAAAGGAAAAGAAGTTATAACTTTAAGATAATTTTAAAGCCTGATGGTTAAAAAACTTATTATTAACATTGTTAAGATTATAATTAATTACTCAAATAAAATTTATACAAAGAACACTGATAGTTCTGAAATTACATTTAAATTTATCAGCTGCTAATTTATGAACTGATTTATAATGAATATAATCATATCAACGATATACTTTAAAAAAAATTAACAAAACCATTTTTAGAATATTTTTTAAATATTGTAATGAATCCTGAAAATCGTTTCTTATAATAGATATGAAAATGTGCGTGTGTTTGTGTCTGTACTGACGCTGAGCAGGCCATATCAATTGAGCCAAACCAAATTCTAACAAACTTCAAACATATACAGTGGCTTAAGAAATTGAGAGCACACCTTACTTTTACTTGATGAATCCGACTTTCAATATAAATAACCCATTTCCGGGAAGTGTAAACATGCTTTTATTTTTACACATAACAAATGGTTTAATTTGGAATAAAAATAAAGAAAAAGCAACGACAAACTTCTAAACTGAAAAGTTTCAGAAGCATTTTAAATAAACATACGCAGAATTTTGCCTCAAAAAATTGAGAATACTCCAATGAAATGTTTGCAATATCTCGCATACAAACAAAGTGTCACTATTAAGTTGCAAACCTTTTGGTTCTTATAATGGCCTCTAAACGTCGTGGCACCAATTCGACCCATTTTTGGTGGTATCTGAAGATACTTTACCTCATTCTTCTTGCAACACTTGTTTTAAATGGGTTTTGTTTCTAATTTTGTGTTTTTGAACCATTTTTTCGAGTATGGCCCACGAATACTCAATGGCATTGATGTCGGGATACTGTGGTGGTGTGTGTAACTGCTGTTTACAATGAAAAAGACACCACATTTTGACGTTACGTGAATTCTGTTTGGGGTCGCTGTCCTGCTGGAAAATGGAATTTCCATTTAAACCCAAATTTTTAACATTTTCTTTTAGATTGCTGCAACCATATGGTTCATCCAATTTGTTGCAGAAACTTTTCAAGTCATAGGCGGAAGTGTAAGTGCTGAAACTGTGTGAAATGCCATTAGACAAGCTGGATATAAAAGTCGTGTTAGAGAGAAACCGTTCATCAGCTTTCAAATTCAGAAAAAGCATGTGAAGTTTGCAAAAACTCATCAATTGAAGATTAATAACCTTTGGAAGAAAGCTATATTTAGTAATGAAAGAAAACTCAACATTTTTGGCAGTGACAGCCATCGTACTGTATGGAGAAAGCCTAATACTGCTTTGTATCCAAAATATTTACGTCCTACAGTTAAACATGATGGTGACTCCGCATGGTTGCAGGGCTTCATCCGGTGTAGGAAATTTAATTTTTATAGATGGCATTATAAACAATATGGTTTACTTATATATACTTCGCAGCAATCTAAAAGAAAGTGCTAAAAATGTGGGTTTAGATGAAAATTTCATTTTCCAGTAGGACAACGACCCCAAACCGAATGCAAGTAACGTCAAAATATGGTGTCTTTTTCATTGTAAACAGCAGTTACACACACCACCACAGTACTCCGATATCAATACCATTGAATATCTGTGAGCCCCACTCGAAATATTGGTCCAAAGACACAAAATTTGAAACAAAACCCATTTAAAACAAGTGTTGCAAGAAGAATGGGGTAAAATATCTTCAGATACCACCAAAAAATGGGTCGAATTGGTGCCACGACGTTTAGAGGCCATTATAAAAACCAAAAGGCATGCAACTTAATAGTGACACTTTGTTTGTATGCGTGATATTGCAAACATTTCATGGGAGTATTCTCAATTTTTTGAGGCAAAATTCTGCGTATGTTTATTTAAAATGCTTCTGAAACTTTTCAGTTTAGAAGCTTGTCGTTGCTTTTTCTTTATTTTTACTCCAAATTAAACCATTTGTTATGTGTAAAAATAAAAGCATGTTTACACTTCCCGGAAATGTGTTATTTATATTGAAAGTCGGATTCATCAAGTAAAAGTAAGGTGTGCTCTCAATTTCTTGAGCCACTGTATATGTTTGAAGTTTGGTAGAATTTGGTTTGACTCAATTGATATGGCCTGCTCAGCGTCAGTATAGACACAAACACACACACATTTTCATATCTATTATAAGAAACGATTTTCAGGATTCATTACAATATTTAAAAAATATTTTAAAAATGGTTTTGTTAATTTTTTTTAAAGTATATCGTTGATATGATTATATTCATTATAAATCAGTTCATAAATTAGCAGCTGACAAATTTAAATGTAATTTCAGAACTATCAGTGTTCTTTGTATAAATTTTATTTGAGTAATTAATTACAATCTTAACAATATTAATAATAAGTTTTTTAACCATCAGGCTTTAAAATTATCTTAAAGTTATAACTTCTTTTCCTTTTAATTTAATATCAAGCATTGAATAGTAGAGATAAATTTTTTAAAACAAAGACTCTAATTGAAAAAAGTATTTTTTAAAATATCACGTTTTTGGCATTTCTCTTGAAATATAACCTTTATGAAATATTTAATAAACTGTGTTTCTGTTATTGCTTTATACTTAAAAAAGATAATCACTTTAGTTAATAAGTGTTTAAATTTGTTTTATTATAAAGAGTATAACAATTTTTTAAACATAGTGAAACACAATAACATTAATCTGTTCTGTATCAAAAGAATCGTTTGGTATTCATATTATCAAGTAAAGAATTTTTGTCTCTGATTTAAAAATAGAAATATAAAGCTTTAAAAATGTTTCTCATAGGTGAAATTCGTTAATTTGACAGAGATTGCTTTAAAATCAGTAGGAATACTGATTTTACATAGAATTTGGATTTGATAACATTGCCCTTCATTTTGAATGTTTGATTGAATTTCGATAGGAATAAGGCTTTAACCAGAACAAAACATTGAGAACAAAGCATTTATGATGAGAGTCACTATGTAACAGTTTCATTAACCTTTTCCCTAAACATACGAAACCACCCTAGACATTTGGCATTGTTAGCCAATATGTGTTGATTCTTAATTTATTTCACTGTTGTATCAGAAAGTAAGCCAACTTACAACAGTTAAGTAACCATTACACCACCGAAAGTAATAGTGTACGACTACGTGACCATCATTCCAATTCTCTGTAACTGTAACCTTTCCTGCGTTCTTTTGCATTTCCGAACCTTTTGTTTCCCGCGTTTTTCAAAACAAAGAAAAAAAAAAACGAGTACCGGAAAATGGTAAAAGAAACCGAAATAATACTCCCCCATCAAAAAGAACAGCATATTCACATACCATGTAAAAGTTTACAGATACAAACCCGAACGTCCTTGGTATTCTGATTCTGATTGCAGAAACTCCTTAATTTGACTGTTATGTTCTTTCAACTGATCTTTTGTACGAACTTTTAGTCATTTTTTTAATCTTTTGATTCATTCTTTCTAATTCTTCCTAGTGTTATTTTAGAAAATAAGTGATACGAGGTGCCGAATTGAGTGAGGTAATGTTCTGTGATATATAAAAGAGATACTTTCAACAGCTGGATCATTAGCTGAGCTTGCATTGCTTTGGCTTTTCCGTTGGGGATTTTTATTTGTGGATTGAATTTGCCCGATACTAAATCATGAAATTCTCAGTGGTATGGTTTCAGTATATTTTAACTTATATTTGCCTACTTTTAAAATTTACTTTCATCATTTGAGGATTTATGGTAAATGTCGTATAAAAGTGGATTAATAAGTTTATTGAATATGGATTAAAATTTGTTAGTAATATAAATATTTTATAATTACCTTAAAAAGCTTAAAAAATTATAAATTTGCAATAAGATATATTATCCTATAGATTTAACATAATAAATTTGAAATATTTTCAATTTAATAGTGAAATATATTTTCGATTTTATAATTTTCAGTCCAGTTTTTATTTTTGTATTGCATTTATATAATTGCAATATTAATTGAATAATTATGTCGATCGTTAGTCGTGTAAAAATATTAATAATGCAGCGTTTTTTCCGTTTTCTACGTAATTTAGTAAATAAACGCAATAATTGAACTAAAATTTTACGTACAAATTCTCGATTAACAACTATTTTAGCTCTATATTTTTAAGGTAATTTAGTAAACACTATTAGTTATTTTTACATTCTGTATTAGCAATTTGTATTTAGAAAGTATATTTTGAAGTAAAAATGCATAGCAATATTTGTGAATTATTATTATTATTATTATTTTCAATTTTATTTAAACATTTTCCCCATGTTTTCCAATGTATTTTGTAATCATGATGAAATTTTTAATGAATACACATTTTATAAACTTCATTTGTGAAAAGTTATCAAGTGTGCGTTTATTTATTGAAATTTCTAAATAAATAAATAAAAAAATATTCAATCTTTTTTTTTTTTGTGAGTTTAGAGAAGTCTTAGTTAATTATCTCTCGCGTAAGCATTAAGCAATTATGCTCAAAAATAGTCTTTCAAATGTTAAGAAATATTTCTAAAATATAGATATTAATTTCGGTATGAAAGTTTGGAATTTATTTTTATGATTTTTTGTTCATTCCGAAAGCAAAAATTCTTTTGCTAAAAAAATATTTGCAGATTTTAAAAATTGTAAATAATTATATGCATTTGCTTCTAAAAGCAAATTTTATAATATTTCATAAAAGATGGAGGTTTTATAGAGCTTTAATTTTATCTGTATTGTATCCTAAAGTATTATCTGTTTAACTTTTTTGAGAATTATAAAAGTAATTTGTTTCAGAAATGTAGAATCTATTTTTCTCACTTTTCTTTTTATCTTACCTAAT